>JASAND010015842.1:0-28124 GCA_030248195.1 Trissonchulus latispiculum
GCTTATAGCGTCTTATCTTAGAGTTTCAGATCTCATTAACTGTTTAATTATTTAATGTTTCTTTGTCAGTTTCATTTTCAACATCCTCCGGCCCCGCCGGTTGGGGAGCCTTTGGCGTGTCTATCTCCAAAGGTATTAAGTCCTTGATCCCACGCCGGGTTACTTTACCATTAGGCAGACGAAGCTTGACAAATCGGCAGTTACCGTCCGAGGACGGTAGCGTCTCTATGAGTTTTCCCATTTTCCAGGTGTTGCGTGGTGTGTCAGCCTTCAATAAATAGACATGCCCAATTATAGGGGGCAAGTCTCTTTCGGCCTTTCTGGTTTTGAAATAGTTGGAGTGAACAGCTCGTAACTCTTGAAGGTATTGATTTCTCCACATTGACCAAAATTGGTCAAGCCGCTTCTGCATAATTCTGTAGTGTTTTACCATTTTTGATCTTGATGTTTCTGGTGGTTCGTACGGCGGTTGCTTGGGATTCTCTTCCGGTGGCCAAAGACTGAGGTTACTGGAAGGAGCAATGAAGTCTGCCGGTGACAACATTTTTCTTTCTTTGATTCCACCATCCAGGTTCAATAATGGACGGCAGTTTATGGTCGCTTCAATCTCGCAAATCAGGGTCTGAAGGACGTCGTCTGGGATCGTTGCTTTCCATAATGTTTTCCTTAGTGCCCGTTTGACAAGGGATACCAATCTTTCGTAGAAGCCCCCGTACCAGGGGGACCTTTCAGGAATGAATCTCCAGGAAATTTGTTTCCCAGTAAAGTAGGCTTCGAATTTTTCCACCGATGCTGGAGATATCCGCTTTCCCCATATGGCACTCAACATTTCGGATGCCCGGGTGAAATACCCAGCGTTATCCGACAGAAAGCTAGAAGGGGTTCCCCGTCTAGCTATAAATCGTTTTATGGCGTTCAGAGCAGAGTCGGCCGTCGAGTCGTGCACGATCTCTAGGTGCACAGCTCTTGTCGTGAAGCATGAAAAGATGCATACCCATCTCTTTTGATAGTCTGAGTTGGTGCTTGTCTTCACATATAAGGGGCCTATATAATCAATGCCTGTATAGGTGAAAGCTGGTGAAGGATTCACTCTTTCCGTTGGTAGAGGTGCCATTTTAGGTGGTTTTAGAGGCCCACCTTCCGTTCTTTGACATATTAGACATGATCCAACAACCTTCTTGACTTGCGTGAGTCCTTGAGGAATCCAGTATTTTTTTCGTATTTGGCAAAGGGTTGCTTTTGGACCAAAATGATGAATGGACTGATGTACTTCTTGAATTATTAGCCGCGTTATGACGTGGTCTTTTGGCAGCAAAATGGGAAATTTTGCATCATAGGCTAAGGGAGCGTTGGATAGGCGGCCTCCGCATCGTAGTATCCCGTCTGAGAGAAATAGGTCAAGTTGTTTGATGAATTGGTTGAGCTTATGTCTCTTTAGCAGTGTGGAATGGGGTTGAAACTGCTGCTGAGCGTTTTGAATCCACATTCTTCTTGCATTCTTCAGTTCTTCAGCTGTTATGTTTACATCATTCACCACTGATTCTTGCTTGCAACGAGCGATAAATCTGAGGCAGTAAGCAGTGATGCGTAGTAGCTTAGATAGACATGAATATCTTTCCGGGTGTATCCCCATAAGTGATGAAGGTTTAGGTCTTCTGTCTTTCTCCTGGGTTTCTTTCGACTGAATCACCAGAGCAAGTGTCTGGGTTGCTGCAGGTTGATAGTATGAGACCGGCCACATAGCAGGTGTCTGACGAAGCCAGCGTGGACCGCTGAACCACATGCCTTCTTGATTGAAGATTTTCTCGACGTCTTTGTTGCATATTCCTCTTGTAGCCAAATCTGCTGGATTGTCACTAGAGGATACGTGGCCAAATTTCGCTTTCAGGCTTGTTCTAATTTCATTGACTCTTCTTGAGATGTAGGGCTCTAAAGGTTTGTTGCTAGCTATCCACTGGAGAACAATTTGTGAATCGGTTAGGACATACATCCGATTAATCTCTTGATGAAGCTGAGCTTCTAGGAAGGCTAAAATCTTGACTCCTGTAAGCACAGCCAAAAGTTCGAGACGGGGAAGTGTGGCCGTTGGTCGCAGAGGAGCAACTCTAGCTTTAGAATATAGTAGACGAGGCTTGAATGCATTTGCCTGACTAATGTAGATGGCTATGGCGTATGCCAAAGGACTTGCATCTGCAAAGCAGATGAGTTGACAAGGAGCATCCTCGGTTAGAGGGATATGTCTGGCTATCTTGACAGTAGAAGCGGCGGTGATAGACTTGGAAACATCCAGCCAAGTTGTCTTCAGTGAATTTTCTACTGGATCGTCCCATTCAGCTTTGGCCTTCCAGAGTTGTTGAAGCAGCAGCTTCCCTTTAATAGCGATTGGATTGAAGTAGCCCAATGGGTCGAAGAGCTTAGCTAGATGTTGTAGAATATGCCGCTTGGTAGTGGTTCCACTGAATTGAGGCACGTCCTTTGCATTCAGTGTATCGGACTGTGTGTCCCAGTTCATACCCAGGACTTTAACATTAGTGTCGGTAACTTTGTCTTCCGTTGGTAACAAGACTTGGAACGCAGTACAGTTTGATGTCCATTCCCTCAGGTTCATGGACGCATCGGTGAATAAACTTTTAGCTCTCTTGTAGTAGTCGTAGGCTTGCTGTTCTGTGTCAGCGCCAAGGAATACATTATCCATGTAGATATTGGATTTTATCTGATCTGACATACTACTTGGATTCTGATCCAAGTGGTAGTTTATCGTTGCACCAAGAAGGAATGGCGATGCAACCACGCCAAACGGAATGCGGGTAAATCTATACTCTTGGATGTTATCCTGTATGAATGGATTTGCCGGATTTTTGAGCCATAAGAAGCGGACACTGTCGCGATCAATTTCCTGCAGTCCAACCTGCAAAAATGCCTTTTCTATATCGGCCATTAATGCAATTCGGGGTTTACGGAATCGGAGCAAAAGACCAACCAAATTCTTGAGGTAATCTTCTCCGATATAGATCAAGTCGTTTAGAGATGGTCCTTCTGGAGTTTTGGCGCTGGCGTCATATACTATGCGCACTTTCGTGGTTCGTCTATCGACTCTGATCACGGGAAAATGCGGAATGTAGTGGAGGGGGGATCCTGGAGGGGTATCTAAAGATACTGGTTCAATTATCTTCTTCGTTAGCTGATCAGCTATGATGGAATTATAGGCTTCAAGATTTCTAGTATCATTGGCGCTTGGAGCTAACGTCTTAAGGGTTGTGATGAGACGCCGTTTTGCGACTTTATAGTTGTCTGAAATTTCTGGGGATTCAGTTTTCCACGGCCAACGCACATAGTAGCGACCTTCTCTTTTGATGACCGATGCTTTGAACTTTTCATAAAATTTACCACTTTGTGGTTCTTCTTTTTCGAAGCCGATTGCTTCCAAATCCCAAAATCTTTGCAAATCGATAGTTGGCTCATTTGCAGTGGTGCTGCAAAACATCATGGGGGCGGTAATGCTTCTGTCTAACTTGTTTTTTGGGGTTAGGTAGTTTCCCGATAATATAGTTCCCAGGGGTGTCTGGTAGATGGCCATGGACGGACCTAGAGGGATCGCTTTAGTAATGGCCTGGGGACCCATCACTAAATGCCAATAGTCCATCCCCACAATTAGATCCAGAGAAACCTGGGATGCTTTTGGGGGTGGCAGATTCAGCGGTTTGAAAGAGTGGATGTAGCTCAACGTTTGATCATCAAAGTCAACAGGATAGAGTGGAAGCGATGGCGTCATATCTGGAATGGAGTATGCATAGATATCTAAGTAGTAGTCTCGAGGACCAAGGAGGCGTAGTTTTACGACTTCCGCTTGTACCTTTTCTGTGGTTTTGGAGTTAAATCTGGCCGTTTCCAGAATGACTTTCTTAATAGGCTTAAGACCTAAAGTTGTGGCTGCTTTTTGATTGATACAGGAAAACCTTGCACCAGAATCGAGGTAGATTTGGAGTTGAACTTGGTTTTTAGTTTCTGTGTTTGTAGCTGTACACGGAAAGGAAGACATTATAATGCCATCTTTTTGGGTTGAACCTGCTAAGTGAACTTGTAGCGTGCCAGTGGATTCTTCTTCTGCTGCCTCTACGACATTCTCTGAAATTGACTCATCTGTTTCCTGCTGACTGGCTATGTGTTGATGGGTGGACTGGTTTTGTGTTGCAGTTTTATTACGGCAGAGTGCTGAGTTGTGTGAAGCAGCTTTACAGTAATAGCAGGACTTTTGGCGTTTGCATTTGGTTGCGGTATGACCCTTCCCTAGGCATTTAAAGCAGTAGTTTCCTCTTTTGGCGATCTCTAGTCGTTGATCGACACGGCTAATTTTTTTACAGTTATCACTGTAATGACCTTTGGCTCCGCAAAAAATGCATGAAATTTTGGACTTGTCTGATAGGGTGGGTGACTTCACAGACTGTAAAAAGGTGACCGTTGAAGTTGGGTTTGTAGTAGTTGTATTGTCGAAATGTGAATCACTTGACGAATCAAGTTTTTTAAGCTTTTTGGTAATATCATTTTCTTTGTCTTTCCACTTCAAAATTTTCTCTAAGGTAGTCAAAAAGTCGGTTATAGACCACTCTGTGAGATTCTGATCTTTTAGCATTGCCATTTGAGAAGTATTTTTGTATAGTTCTTGTGGTAACTTTTGCAACAGAAGAGGTACATACGCATTTAAAGCTGAGTTGTCAACGCCCAAGCGGTTGAGCGAAATGGAAATCGCTCTGATGTCGTCGATAAACTTTTCTAAGTTGGTTAAATTTTCTTTAACCGGTGGTATATTTCCTAGTGCTTTCCAGTGATCCATTTTGACGTCATTTAGATCACCATATGCTTTTTGCAGAGTGCACAAAACTTCTGGATATCGGTCGCCTTGAAGTCCGAATCCCTTAATTTTATCATAAGCTGGGCCTTTAAGATATTGTAGTAGATAGTCAAGTTTTTGTTTATTCTGTAAATCAGCCCTGGAGTTAATATTAACATCGAATGAGTCCCAGAAGTGAGCCCATTGCATTCTATCTCCGGAAAAACACGGTAGCTGAAGCTTTGGTAGTGTAGCTGTTTTAACAAAATTTTGATTACCTCTCACTTGAGTTTCAGCGCCACCGTCTGCTCTAGAAGGCGGGAGTTGGTTCGCAGAGATCTGTTGGATAAGGAGGCGCATAGTATCCATATCTTCACGTCTTTGGTTTTCCAATCTTGCCATGTCTTCTCTGTGGCGCCGCTCATCAGCTTGTCTTTGATCATCTTGGCGCTGCAATAGCATCATCACCATTTGCATATTGTCTGTCTGGATGGATGGGGTAAACGTGGAAACGGGTCTGGTTTGGTTGATCGAGGCTGGAGGAGGCTGGGTACTGGGAGGAGGTTGGGAGCTGGCGTGTGGAAGCGATGCTAAATCCCGAGTTAGCTGTATTGTGGCTGGACTTGGAGGGGAGCGGGGTGGTGAAGCTTCAGAATGGAGAAGATTGACTTGAAGGGTTAATGGGTTGCAGCCAAAGTCATCAATAAGCTGGGTTCTTGTAAAAATTCCATCAATGAGCAAATACTGCGTCAATGTCAGGGGGGAACATCGAGCGCAGTTCCACGAGAAGGGTTGATTTAGTGTCCGGAGAGATTCATAGAGTTTGTCCGTTAAGGATCCGCTTGACTTGTCATTGATACATTTTATGCACCACCAGGACTGACACTGGTCACATTGGATACTCTCTGGAACGTCGGCCTGGCAAATAGAACATGGGATATTGTCAATGTCCGACATTCCGGAAAGGACAGGAAATACTGGAATCGGAGTCTAGGAAGGCTGAGACTGGTGAATGCAGAGGACTATGGAAGGTTTACGCTCTGCTACCAGAAAATTGTGGATAACTTTCTGTGCCGCAAACCTTCATTAGATACAGATTCATTAGATCACTTTAATCACGTTAACAGAAAAACGTAATGAAGCTTATAGCGTCTTATCTTAGAGTTTCAGATCTCATTAACCGTTTAATTATTTAATGTTTCTTTGTCAGTTTCATTTTCAACACTTGCCCCAAATGGCGGAAGCGGTGGATCTCAACACAGCGAAAGCTGTAATCCAAAGATCCGTCATCAGAACCTGGTATAATTCCCTGTCGCATTTCCGGGCCCGGGCAATTTACGGGAACTTTGGCCCCGTCTCACAATCGAAGGAACAACACCATAACAGGCAAGACAGATTCTTGCTTAGCCATTTGCGTAGTGGGAAATCCTGGATCCTTGCTTCGTACAGACACACCATTGACCCTAACCGATTCCCTTCCCCTAATTGCAGTTTCTGCCAGCTGGGAGAGCCAGAAACTGTAGAACACTTGCATCTGTCCTGCCTAGCCCTCACGACTGCCAGGCATAAAACATAGAGCTCGGACCAAATCCGGAAATATCCCGCCTTCGCGATGATCCGGTAGCTGTTCTTCGCTTCTTGGGTAATAGTGGGCACCTTAGGGCCCGCCGAGTATAGGATGTGGTATCCTTGGTCCATCACAGTTGCAGGGTTGGGAGTCTCGGTCTCGGTCTCGCCCAAAAGCCGAGACTTGACCAGTCTCGGTCTCGGTCTCGGTCTCGGTCTCGCTCACCCAAAAGTCTCGGTCTCGGACCAAGACCGGAAATTTTTTGAAAACATCTAGTTTCAGCGAAATTTTCAACTCAATGTAACAAAAATTAACTGACGAGGTGCGGAAATCGTATATTTATGTGTTAAAGCCCCAAATACTGGGCCAAAGCCTTAAAAACTGGAAGAAATTAAATTTAAGCTTAAAATTGCTAGTCTCGGTCTCGGTCTCGGTCTCGCCCAAAAGCCGAGACTTGGCCAGTCTCGGTCTCGGTCTCGGTACCATGGTCTCGTTCTCGGTCTCGGTCTCGGTGAAATCTCGGTCTCGCCCAACCCTGCACAGTTGGGGGGGGGGTCACACAAAGCCCTTTTCTAGAAAGATACAAGATAATAGACGAAAGAAAGAAAGTTGTCACTACAGCACCACAGACCCGAAAAATATTCGGGCCTGAGGTGGGGATTGAACCCACAACCTTCGGTTAACTAGACCGACACTCTACCGATTGAGCCGCCCAGGCACAATCGAACCAAGCTTAAGTTTGAATTCGTTCCCAAACTGTAGTGACACGTTTTTGGAATGGGCATATAGCCCTGCCAAAGACACACACCCCGCGAGACAAGCTCAAGCTGACAGGTGGTGCACGATGGCTGTAGAAAGATACAAGATAATAGACGAAAGAAAGAAAGTTGTCACTACAGCACCACAGACCCGATAAATTCGGGCCTGAGGTGGGGAGCGAACCCACAACCTTCGGTTAACTAGACCGACGCTCTACCGATTGAGCCTTCTCTAGAAAACAATTAGAAAAAATTGAATTTTTCCAATTGTTTTCTAATTGTTTTCTGCAGTTAACAACTTTTTTCTAACTGTTTTCAAATTACTTTC
The DNA here is from genome assembly GCA_030248195.1 of Trissonchulus latispiculum. Lineage (NCBI taxonomy): Eukaryota > Metazoa > Nematoda > Enoplea > Enoplida > Ironidae > Trissonchulus > Trissonchulus latispiculum. Next base: position 7,482 of record JASAND010015842.1, read on the forward strand.
TGCTAGTTTTCTAAAATAGAAAACAATGGGAAAATATAATTATATAATATTTTTAAAAAATGTTTTCTAATTGCTTTCGTATATTTTTCCAAATAAGAAAACAATTAGAAAAGAATTAAGGCATTTTTCTTATTGTTTCTGATTGCTTTCCAGTTAGAAAATAATTCGAAAAATATGTAATTTTTCCTAATTTTCTTCTATATATATGCTTTCTGGTATTGGAAAGTACCAACAAAATCAAAGCGAAAGTAGGGGTTGGTGCTTGGAAAAATTTAAGGAGGGTGTGGGTGTCTCTAAGTCAAGGGCCTGTTGCATATAGGATTAGTTGATTAGTGTAGCAATTTTTCGAAAAAGTTTTTGGAGACCATTTTTGGAGTTTTTGGTACCATATAGCATATATATATAGCTGTTGAAGTCATAGGTGTATATAATGGAGATTTTGGGTGGGGGAGGCTCCCCCCTCAACTTTTTCTGGGGGGGGGTCCCTGTGGAGACCTCCCAACCCCCCAGGACCCCCAACCCTTCCCCAAAACATTTTTCTATTTTTATGCCAAAAATCGCATTTTCACCAGTTTCTAACTTCAAAAAACATTCAACCATGAAGTAATTGTATCATTAGACAGTAGCAGTCCTCGTGCGCACCAATTTTGGAAAAGTAGGAATAAAAGTAGGAATTTTGTTCAAAAAAGTAGGAATTTTAAAGTAGAAATTTTGCCAAAAATTATGAGTTTTAACATAGGTACATAATTGAAGTTGAAGTTAGTTACATAGTAACTCGATTGTGTTAAATGCACTTTATTTTAAAAAAAACCCGATCTATGCACTTTGACGTTTAACCGAAAAAACGGAAAAGCATCAAAGCAATTGATTTCTATGTGATATTATTATTACATTATTACAACATGATTATTACACATTGCTTGAAAAATTAATTTCCGATAATGCTCCATTCCAATATCTTTAAGTTTACGCATACACATTTTTTGTACATAAATTAGTCTATTAAATTCTCAAAATTCGCTACATTTTGGTGTCCCAGAAGCAGGATTAGGACCAACCAAACCCTCTTCCACATCTCATATCTGACCGCTTCACCCAAATTCCTTGAACCGCATAACATTATTCCACTCATATGACGGACCTATATACTTGTTTTTTCTTTAACCTTAACCAAATTGAACTTTCTGTTCATTTATAAAATTTGTTCTTTTCCAAGAAATGCGTTCTAAAGAACACAATTTTGGAACAAAAACTGGGCAGTTGACGCTTTTCAAGCGAAGCTGACGAGAAAAGCTTAACATCAACCCAAGTTAATCAAGTAAAATAATTCAAAAATCCAACCAGATCTTTAAAATTAAAATCTAAACCCCGCGAAGCCTGAAATCTTCAAAAATACTGGGAAAAATCTTCGGATTGAAATGTGTCGGTTCTAACTATGCTACACAAAGCTAGCTATCTGCAAGAATAAGAAACTTACCGGGCAAAAATCAAAAGCCAAATTTAAAAATTTCAAGTTGATTGTTTTTTGATTCTGGTTATTTAAATTTGCTGTTGTGTTTGCTGCATTAGACATCACAATGTGATGATCATCAACAGACGGTGTAAAGCGTTAGCCAGGAAACTGGCCCCTTATGGTTGGTCAAAAACAACTCAACCAAGTTGCCAGAAGGAGTCTCAAAGCCTGGTCGACATCACGACGGCTCACTTCTAATCCTTTTCAGAAAATGCTCCGTCGGCGTCGGCGTTGCCATAGTTGGCGGCTAGCCCGAGAAGCAGCACACAGCACAAGTCTTCCATGCAAAAACAACGGCATGGCAGCCTTTGCACCAAAGTGAGACAAGCTCCAAGTATGCTGTTCTATGATATAGCCTACACGGGTGGAAGCGCAGCGATTGCAATGCGAAACTGCCTTAAAATTAGTATTGTGCAAGCATTATGGCAATTTTCAGCACAATATACGTAGCCCTCTTCTTTTAGACTTGCCCTTCATAAAGCACTACAAGAAGCATACATAATTCTAGCAAGTAGGGATGGGCGCGGAAAAAAAGGACTAAAAAAGGTTTTTTCCGTTTTTTTCCATTTTTTCCGATGGGGTGGAAAAAATGGAAAAATATTCCTAACGTTATTTTGACGATTTTTACAATAAAATATCATGTTTTCTGAGCTTTTCCAGCAATTTCACCCTATTTACAACCTTTTCCGTGGGTCATAAGGTGGGGTATGCTAAATCTGACAAAATTGTATTTGGGTTTTTTCGATGCATCGGAAAAAATGGAAAAATATTCGGGACATGTTCTGAAAGTTAATTTATAACATCGGAACATTAAGAAACCATCAAAAACAGTGTTTAATGGGGTAAGAATACGATATTCATGCATTTGAGCTAACTTTGGGATTTACCCCTGTGGGGCTACAAATATCGTGAAAATTGCTTCTGTGCATGCAAAAACATGAAATAACGCAACTTTTAACACATTGTGTAATTTTGGAGTGACCGGAAAAAAAGGAAAAAATGGAAAAAAATGGAAAAAACCGGAAAAAGGTTTTTTCCGGAAAAAACCAACCCTACTAGCAAGAGACTATATATACGTATATTTGTTTGCAACGACAAAAATGAGTTTAAATTTAGATTGATTTTTAATTGCTTGTCTTATTTGTACAGTATGGAGGATATTTCAAAGCATATTGGAATGCACTGTCCTGGATGTTATGCGGTGTTTAATGCCGGCTGTTGCCGCTTCTAGCCAACATCTGCGGTTGCCTGCCAACGATACAGAAGGAGAACAAGACGCTTACTGTCCTGCTGATACTTCTGTGTTGTTTCTGGGCAAAACATTCAGTGGCGATATTATAGTGGATATGCCAGATTCCAGATCCAACAGTCCCGGTCGATCCAGGCGCCGTGGTCTTCGGGCTCGAACCACGGAGGTTCAGTATAATAGCGGTAGTGTTAAGAGTCACCATTCGGCTGGAAGTGTTCGATCCGCTGGCAATTCAACAGCGATTGTGAGTTTGAAGTTAATATTTAAAACTGTATATATATATATATTATATATATATATATATATATATATATATATATATATATAGATATATACACTATATATAATATACATACGTATGTGTGTTTTGTATTATGAATTTGAATTTAGGGGGCCGTTTGCTGTTTGCAAACAGTTTCAATGTATAAATAATTATTTCCAAAAATTTTGGGCTAGTCAAATGTTTCAAAAGGCCTATTTTTCTCAAAAAATGACCCAGCGTAAGTCCTACTAACACAACACTTCCCAAAAACAGCTTCGATTCCACACACTACCCCTTATAGAATCATGGACGTGTTTATTACGTGAAATGAAAAAGAGTTTCCCTTTATATTTATATATATATATATATATATATATATATATATATATATATATTAGGGGGAGCGCGTTAGCGCTCCCCCTAGAATAGGGAAAATTTGACGCAATGTGTATAATCTGGACATTGTTTGGCCTGGGGCCAGCGGAGGAGTGGACCGATCGGGCTGAAACTTGGTATGTGAAGAGCCTGTGGGCAGGGGTACATGCTGTGAAAATTTCAGCCGGATCGGCCGAGTAGATCTTGAGATATGAAAATTGGCCCCCCGCGCAGGTCGCGTTTCTCCTCTTTTTTTTTTTTCCCCCAGGGGTGCAGGTCGGAAGACCCTTCAGAGCCGTACTATTTTGGGTTTTTTTTGTACAAAAAGTTCCTCAATTCCGGGGAAATTACTTTCCGCGGTTCCCGGACCCCCCCAGATGGCCCCACCCCCCCGGTGGGGACCCCCAATATGACCCCCGAAAAAAAACTAAGTCCGAAAATCTATTAGCTTCGAAATAGAACGGAGCGAGCGAAGCCGGGCTCTCATGTTGTGCATGTGGGAAGGTACTAACGTGAATATGAACATAGGCTATATAGGATGTCGGTCGGTGCCCTGTGGCGCCCTGGCCAGGGGTCAAAAGTTAGTGTGTAAAAGGGGGGTCTGGGCCTACGGAGTAGGCAGCCCTATACATAAGAGCTGCTGGGCTGAGGTTTCGTATTCGAATAGGAACCCCTATATGGTGAATCTAAATGGCCCATTAGTTTCGCACTAGGACCTATCCATGTGGCTGGGGGGCGCCCTGATGGTGGTGGGCCCTACCGTGTCGCAACTCCAACTTTAACCTCTTCTACAGAAATATCTACAGTGAGCAGGTTTCTCTTATTTGGGGTTTGGGGTGGGGTGCGGGAGCACTACAGCATAGGCTATAGTAGGTTTCGCCCGGACCCCTGTGGCGCCCTGGCCAGGGGTCCGGACCGGGGACCGGGTCCAAAATGGCCAAAAATCGATTTTTCCAAAAGTGACCAAGTTTGGTATCAAATGAAAGCCCTTGGTGAGGCGAATATTTTTTGTCATTGGAGGACCCCTCCAAAGTGGACCCAGCGGCCTGTGGCGCCCTGACCAGGGTCCGGACCGGTCCAAAATGGCCAAAAATCGATTTTTCCAAAAGTGGCCAAGTCTGGTATCAAATGAAAGCCATTGGTGAGGCGAACATTTTTTGTCATTGGAGGACCCCTCCAAATTGGATCCAGCGGCCTGTGGCGCCCTGACCAGGGTCCGGACCGGTCCAAAATGGCCAAAAATCGATTTTTCCAATTGTGGCCAAGTTTGGTATCAAATGAAAGCCCTTGGTGAGGCGAATATTTTTTGTCATTGGAGGACCCCTCCAAAGTGGACCCAGCGGCCTGTGGCGCCCTGACCAGGGTCCGGACCGGTCCAAAATGGCCAAAAATCGATTTTTCCAAAAGTGGCCAAGTCTGGTATCAGATGAAAGCCCTTGGTGAGGCGAACATTTTTTGTCATTGGAGGACCCCTCCAAACTGGTCCCAGCGGCCTGTGGCGCCCTGAGCAGGGTCCGGACCGGTCCAAAATCAGTTTTTTGAAAGGTTTTCAAGTTTGGTATCAAATGAAAGCCCTTGGTGAGGCGAACATTTTATCTCATTGGAGGACCCCTCCAAACTGGTCTCTAGCGACCTGTGGCGCCCTGGCAAGGGGTCCTAATTGGTCAAAAATCAAAATTTCCAAAAGTTGTCAAATTTGGTTTTAAATGAAAGCCCAAAATGAGCAGAGCAGCTTTTGTCATGTATATATAACTGCATATCCAAGGTTACGGTGCTGGTTGGCTTTTGAAATAGCCTTCCTGCCTAAGATAACGCACCGTGTAAAAAGTTCTGAAAAGGACATGAACAGTGGCCTTCCAGCCTAAGATAACGCTCCGTGTATAATGTTCTGTAGAGGCCATGAACAGTGGCCTTCCAGCCTAAGATGACGCACCGTGTAAAAAGTTCTGAAAAGGCCATGAACAGTGGCCTTCCAGCCTAAGATAACGCTCCGTGTATAATGTTCTGTAGAGGCCATGAACAGTGGCCTTCCAGCCTAAGATGACGCACCGTGTATTAAGTTCTGAAAAGGCTATGAACGGTGGTCTTCCAGCATAAGATGACGCACCGCGTTAAAAGTTCTGAAAAGGCAATGAACAGTGGCCTTCCAGCCTAAGATGACGCACCGTGTATAAAGTTCTGAAATGGCTATGAACGGTGGTCTTCCAGCATAAGATGACGCACCGCGTTAAAAGTTCTGAAGAGGCAATGAACAGTGGCCTTCCAGCCTAAGATGACGCACCGTGTATTAAGTTCTGAAAAGGCTATGAACGGTGGTCTTCCAGCATAAGATGACGCACCGCGTTAAAAGTTCTGAAGAGGCAATGAACAGTGGCCTTCCAGCCTAAGATGACGCACCGTGTATTAAGTTCTGAAAAGGCTATGAACGGTGGTCTTCCAGATAGTGAGTAACTATGAACGGTGGTCTTCCAGTCTAAGATAACGCACCGTGTATAAAGTTCTGAAGAGGCCAGGAACAGTGGCCTTCCAGCCTAAGATGACGCACCGTGTATAAAGTTCTGAAATGGCTATTAACAGGCATTTTTCCGCTTCAGCAAATACATTCAGTTAAACTATAACGTTTTTCATCCAGCCTGTTTACGGTAGCTAGCTTTGCTTATATACATTGTGTATATATGCAGCTTCTCTGACATCATTTTCTCTGCAGCGGAAAAATAAGCGAAACTAGGGGGAAAAATGCCCTCGACGGGCAACCAACTTGGTAGAATAGGGAAAGACTTGAATGTCAAATACACGGTGCACAGTTACAACTGAGATTCTGCTGAAGCGGAAAAATGCCGTTTCTCAGCGACTAAAATGACAGAAACCAGCTTTGTGCGCCGAATAGGGAATCTACTCGGCGACTAAAATGAAAGAAACCAGCTTTGTGCGCCGAATAGGGAATCTACTCGGCGACTAAAATGAAAGAAACCAGCTTTGTCGCCGAATAGGGAATTCCCTCCTTCCGCCCTATTCGCGCGAACTTTGAAGCCTATTATGTGTTGCTTTGCTGAATAATGATAGAGAGCTTCAGAATAGCAGAATTGCTTCAGAATGCAAAACAACCGTTTTATCAAGCACTAAAGTCAAGGTTTTCACAAACATAAATACGCTGTCTTCGATTTGCTATCAGAAACATTGAGAGCATAAACGATTTGGATAATGTTGCTGATATATATATATATATATATGTGTATATCATGGGCGTATCCAGGGGGGGGGTTTAGGGGGGTTTCTTTTCCCCCCCCCTTTTTATACTCCATTAAAAAAATCTAAAATTTTTGTCTAAACCCCCTCCTTTTCAGAAAATTTAAGTTAAAACCCCCTCCTTTTCAAAATCCTGGATACGCCCCTGGTGTATATATAATATGTGATATATATACAGGTGTGCTCCGTTCTGATCTTGTCGAGAATTTACACAATCAAACATTATATAGAATGAAATGCGATTGATTGCATATGTTTTAGCACAAAGACTGTCGACCACAAATTGTTTAAACTGTATATATATATATAATATATATATATATATATATATATATATATATATATATATATATATATATACATATAATATACATATACATATATATATATATATACATATATACATATATATACTTATTGTTGCTTTCTGTTGGTCCTGCTAGCGGTTGTATGCGTAGAATATTTACGGATCAGGTAGCTCAAAAAGAAATTAATCTAGCGCCACCCCTAGTCACCACGCAACCGGCACGTCAAATGTCATATTGAGCGCAATGCTTACGTTACCAGTTCCCAACAGAATAATTGCCTATATATTTTCTCCAAAAAAAGAAAAGTTCGCGCGAATAGGGCGGAAGGAGGGAATTCCCTATTCGGCGACAAAGCTGGTTTCTTTCATTTTAGTCGCCGAGTAGATTCCCTATTCGGCGCACAAAGCTGGTTTCTTTCATTTTAGTCGCCGAGTAGATTCCCTATTCGGCGCACAAAGCTGGTTTCTGTCATTTTAGTCGCTGAGAAACGGCATTTTTCCGCTTCAGCAGAATCTCAGTTGTAACTGTGCACCGTGTATTTGACATTCAAGTCTTTCCCTATTCTACCAAGTTGGTTGCCCGTCGAGGGCATTTTTCCCCCTAGTTTTGTGTTAACTCGATTTTTCGAACGGCCCATAGGAAAAATATTTCTATACTATTTTTTGAATATCTAGGCAATGGTACTTAGCAAGTTTGTGTTTTTTTCCGAATTTCAATCTATTTCGATTTTTATAGATGGTCAAAAATGGAAAAATAGCGTTTTAGGACACCTTCAAGCTGAAAAATTTCTAAGTCCGAAAATTTGAAAATAGTCTAAAAACTGGCAAGAACAGCGTTTTTCGGCCTTCGGGTGGTACCCATATATAGTAAATCGGGGTCGCTGAACACGATGAGCATAGTGCCGACACCGTATCTCGCCTGGTTCATCTGGTTCAACTGGTTCAAAGTTGAACCAGTTCCTGTTTCAAGCTACTGGAGATAGCTAGAAGGCTGAAATTTTGCATACAAAGGTTATTGGGCATGGGGAATTCATTGGTGGTGTTACTTTGGTGATCCGACCCATGGCTGGCCAGATCTGGTTCAACTGGTTCAAAATTGAACCAGTTCCTGGTTCAAGCTACTGGAGATAGCTAGAAGGCTGAAATTTTGCATACAAAGGTTACTGGGCATGGGGAATTCACTGGTGGTGTTACCTTGGTGATCCGACCCATGGCTGGCCAGATATGGTTCAACTGGTTCAAAGTTGAACCAGTTCCTGGTTCAAGCTACTGGAGATAGCTGAAAGGCTGAAATTCTGCATGCAAAGCTTATTGGGTATGGGGAATTCACTGGTGGAACTTGTGATTGCTACTGCCACAGTTATGGTAGCGTTCCCAAAAACTAGACTGAGGACAAGTATGAAAAATGCTCCTTGCAGTCGCATGAAAAAGTTAATATGAGCTATGATGATCAACATTTAAATGTGTCAAGGACAAGATGTTTAATGTTTCATATGAGCCAACATCTAAATAAGTAGAGGACAAGATGTAAACGGCTAATATGAGCCGCTACGTTTCTCTTGGGCTCATATTGACGCGACTAAAATGGCAAACATATACAGTTTACGGTTGGCATATAAGCATCAATGTTTATAAACGATTTGATTGGCTTGGGAATATTGAATTAATGTGATGATTGCGATGATAACTTCAAATGTGATTTCTCAAGATTTCACAACATGTGTAAGTTCCACATTTTCGTTTCTTCATTAGATTGGACTTCGGTTTGTTTTGTTGATTTTATGTGGTGGCCTTAAATATGTACTTGGATGTAGCGGTGGAGAAGAAAACATTTGCTTTGCTTTGCTAACATTTGCTAAGAAATTGCTAAAATCAATCCTGTTATGAATCAAACTGGCAGTCCTTTATCAGACTATTCTGTTAATGAATTAAATAACTTGAAAAACATTTTGTAATTACCAGAATAGATAAAGCACCCCAAAATTATGCATTTATTTGTAAAGTTTTGTATAAATCAATGCTACGGAGGGAAATGGGATTAGATCCTGGATTTCCCTCCGAAACTTATGAACTGTGTAATAATTCAAAATCTAATATTTTAGACACTATTTTTAATGAATCAAAAAGTATGGGTTGCCCAGTTTATCTACGTGATAAGCAATTACCTTTTATACAACTGTTACCAAAGTTCCATAAAAGTCCTGTTAAATTTCGAGCTATAATATCAAGCAAACATGCGGCTACTAAAGCAATATCCGAGAAAATCGGATATGCCTTTAAATTATTTCTCCGTTTATTAAAAAGTTACTCAAAAACTATTAGCAGATGTAATGGCGGATGTAATCCTTATTGGATTATTGATAATAGTAGTGAAATTATTAATACTTTAACTAAACTTTCGGAGGAAAATGCCGCATATTCTATATATACTTTTGATTTCACTCAATTATATACTAAGTTAAACCATAATAGCATCATGGAAGCTGTAAATAATGTCTCAAATATTGCATTTGGTCAAATAAACAGACGACTAAAGTTTGGACATAAACGGGCATACTTTACTAATACCGGTTCAACTGAAAATAGTGTGGAACTATCAAAATTTTGCCAAATGGTTAAATGGCTAATTTCTAATTCCTATTTTACTATCGGCGATATGGTATTCCGTCAAAAAATCGGTATTCCTATGGGTACTAGTTGTGGTCCGTTTATGGCTAATTTGGTACTATTATGGTATGAACTAAAGTATATAAAGTCTAAAAGTAATAAAAAAGATTTTGGTATATTACAAAATCTAAAATATGTTTTCAGGTACATTGATGACATTACTGTCATCAATGATAACGGAGTATTTTTAAAAATTTTTAAAGATATCTATCCATCTGACTTAGAATTAAATTTGGTAAATTCAAGTCCAATCTCAGCTGATGTATTAGACATAGAAATTAAAGTGTCTAATAAAAAATTTGTTACTTCACTTTATGACAAACGCAAATCATTTCCTTTCACTGCAATTTGTTTACCGGATATTACTAGCAATTTCTCACGTAAAAGTTGTTATAACGTATTTTCAAACGAAATTGTGAGAATTTCTAATATTTGCAGCAATAATACAAATTTCATTAACTGTTGCTCTACTTTGATTAAAAATTTAACAGAAAAAGGCTATTCTAACAGAGCACTCAAAAAATCATTTTCATGCAGTCTTGTCAAGGAACGGTTCAATCAAAGTTTAAATTGCACCATCCCAGGGACTTGGATAGATATCAAATCAAAAATACTCTAAAACTGTAACTGCAAACTGTTTAAGTAAAATCACTCATTCCTTCTTCTCTTTTTCTTTTTATGTTGTATGTTTTATGTGTTAACGTCACGTCTTGAGGCGACCAGCGGCGAAACCTCCTTTTGTGTTCATTTATATCTTTTATATTTTTTAATAAAATTCCTAAAACACCTAGTTCCATACAGCTCCACTGATGAGCCGCCTGTATCGTTAACTCTGGTCAGGTAGAGGTCGCATGCACTACTAATATAGGTTGTTTAATGTTATTTTTGACACTGCCACGAAACCATTCTAACCAGATAATACCTGGTACGTATCTCTATTAAGTTTATTATTTACGTACAGCTTTGCAAAATTAATGTTTATGCGTCGTTATTCATGCAAGCCATTTCAGTGTTGGATTAAAAGTAAGCAAAAGCGTCAATATGAGCCCAAGAGAAACGTAGCGGCTCATATTAGCCGTTTACATCTTGTCCTCTACTTATTTAGATGTTGGCTCATATTAAACATTTTAAATCTTGTCCTTCACACATTTAAATGTTGATCATCATAGCTCATATTAACTTTTTCATGCGACTGCAAGGAGCATTTTTCATACTTGTATAATATATGTACGTATATATACTTTTTAGTGCAATTCCACTAATTTTTCTTTATACAAATTGGTTCAGACTTCGTTGTTTTTTGGGAGGTTTTTCGGCCTAGATGAGTTTGAGAAAGGTATATACGTACGTACACAATGGGTTTTTAACTGGGGGTGGGGGGCGCCGCCCACTTTTCTGGTTCCCCCCACTCCACCCCGCCTTCGCTCCCCCCCCCCCTCACCCTAAGGTGCCCAGATAAAGCCAAGTTTTTAGGATTTTTGGTCAAAATGTTTAAGTCTTTTCCGGCGTCGCCGGAGATTTTTGGTTCATAATCGTCTTTTTGGTGCTAGAACTTAATTTTTGAGCTCTTTTGAGCTCAGCTTAGCAGTACATAACAGGGTAAAACAGGCTATTTCGCTGTGTTTTAAACATTTTTAGCCCATTTCATTCCCCCTCCACATTTGGACCTCCTCCCACTCGTCCCCCCCAATTTGTTTTTGCTTAGAAAAGCTCCAGCATACATCTGAATGAAATGTGATGTCTGGACAGTAGAGCCAGACAGACAACAGTCCTCCACGGATCCTCAGGAGATATGTACACAAAATATGTCAATGAGGATAGGAAAAATATCAAATCGTGGACACCCACAAATTTGACCAACCTTATTCATGCCACTGGTTACCCGAGATCGATGCGGGGTCCCTTCGTTAGGCCACCCCCTAGCTTATTATTACTCGCTGCAAACGTTCTTGGGGGGCTATAGGATTCCTAATTCGAATGTGGGGAAGGTACACACACGCCAAAATAAATTGCTGTTTCATACGGCTGTCACTGACATTCAGATGGCACTTTTTAAGCTAAAGCTAAAGGTTCGGGGCCAGGGGGCATAAGTTGGGCACTTTCGAAAGGAAGGGGAAAAGGTTGTGGGTTTGTTCCTGTGTTCGTTCAGTAGAATGGATGCCAGCAATGTCAGACTTGCAGAAGCGTAAGGATATGTTCCCACTTTAGGTTGAGAGGATAGTCGGTACAGAGCTGACAAATCCACCGTCTTTCTGATGTTCTAATCCGTTCCACAGTCAATCCCCTGACACACCAAGAAACCGTGAATGAATTAATGAAGGAAACCGGAAACAGGAAACACATATTGCATTTTATTGGGGAATAAAACTTTTGAGAGCCACATGAGAGATCTCTCTGTGCCTTAATATTATATAATTCGCATTCTTTGCGGATTATTTCTTTCATGGAGTGCGAATTTTTGTATTGTCCCTTCCCACATCATATAGTCTAGGTTGGTATCCTCAATTCTTGATACCATCAATCAAGAACGCAACTCTGTGTTTTGTTTCAGATGGGAGACTAAGGGTGTCTACGCCGGTGCATCCTGGCTTTTTGATTCTGCCCGATTTGCTCAGATCCGAAGGGGTAAGGGGAGAAGTCGGGATTTTCTTTTTTCGAGACTTCTTTCGCTGCTACAATATCGATCAGCAGCTTTGTTAATTTTCGGTTATCATAGCTTAGTAAGAAGTCGTTAATATATACGTACTGTTGGGTGCCTACCTTGTTGGAGAGGTATACATTTCAGGAAATTTTGATTTGGTGGGGGTTTCTCGGGGGTACATTTTTTCATAAGCTAATAAATTTTTTATTCTGTGCATGTTATTTTGCATGGAAAACACAAAAAGTTCTCAAAAATGCTAAAAATAGACATTTTATTAGTGAGGGGAACAGGATATACGGTTAATTTTTATGTCCGGGTAATATGCGATTTCAGAAAAATATCCGGGTACCCGCTTACATTTCAAACAACGTTATGAAACATTAGCAAATTTTTGACAAAAATTTCACCATTTTAAAATAATTTTCTAAAATTTCTCTGAAAATATTTTTAAATCAATGTTGTGACTTGGCAGTTCGCAGCGTACCAAACAATTGACAGAAAACATGCTAATTCAACTGTGAAATCGAAAATTTTCCTTGAACTTGCTGGGGTTTTTCTAGGCAAAAATAAGAGGGGAAGACGAGTGGGGGGATGCTCCCCCCACTAGTGGAGGGGGAGATCCAGAAGTGGGGGGGGGAATAAAATGGGCAAAATATGCTAAAAATACAGTAAAATATATAGCATGTGTTTCACATACTGCAATAATTAAGCTTAAATGTGTTCAAAAATTGAGTTTTAGCACCAAAAAGTTGATTTTTGACCAAAAATTCCCGGCGAAGCCGAAAAAGTTTTGAAAATTTTGACCAAAAATCCTAAAATTTGGCATTTTCTGGACACCTTACGGTGAGTGGAGGGGAAGCCCGAAAAAAGTGGGGAGGGGGTCGAGAAGGGGGAACCCGAAAAGTGGGGGCACCCCCCCCCCCACTTCCCTCCAGTAAAAATACCCCTGACTTACGTTTGGAATAGGCGGATAACCGGATATCCGTTAACGTAAAATTGGCCGATATCTGGATATGAAAAATATCCGAATTTTTACAGAAAATTGATTGTTTCGATGCTTGGTCCGGTTCTAATCTTTGTTGTTTTTTTACAAAATTACTGATACATTTTCTTTTTCCTGTTTCAGAAGTTTTGTCTTCTCTCCGACATTTTGACCTCATCTCCGCTCAACTCTGCACAGCATTCTGTCGTTTTGAAGAGCACACTAATGACTGAGTTTCTGGATAGTGTTTGCAATTGCAAAGGTACATGTACATGTATATCCGTCCATATTTACCGCGCGCAGATCACGCATTTTATAAAAATCAAACGGATCTCCTTTGGGAGAACTTGTTTGTTGGTCGAGGGGAGGGGGTGCTTGTGGAGCCTCACTCAGGGAACCCGGAGCCGAAGATTATAGGCAAAGCTTGGCTTTAAGTTTGAAAAGAAATTTAAAATTTACAGTTTAATGCTAAGGGTAGCATGATGGCTTGGATTTGTTGTTTGTATTGGTTGTATTAGGCTGGGCTTTTGCAATTTTTTTGAATTCTGCAAAGGTTTTGACATTTTACCAATCCTGATATTGCTTCCATTTAATTTTTTAAAATATTGACATTTATTTTTCCAAGTTTTACTGTGCACTCTGTCGATCCCGATGGATCCTTGGCCACCCCCTCCCCTCTCCGAAAACGAAAAATTATATATTGTGTAATGGTTTCTCCAGTACAGTTTGTTTGTCAAGCTTTTGAACAATTCAGTTTATTTAGCCGTGCCGGCTTTCTTCTCTTCGTGCTATAGGACTCGCTTGGAGATTTTTTATTTTTTCTTTTTGTTTTTATTATACAAATAAAGTTTATTTTTAAGTTGTTTGTTTGTTTGTAGATATTTCTGATGAAACTGTGTTCAGTTTGTCCAGGGAAAAATTGTATGCCTGGCTTCAGACCAGGGTTAGTAGTTTCTTTTCTTTTCTGTGAGCCATGGGCATAAAAATTTCAGTTCTTCTGTGTTGTTGGTAGAATTTTTCAATTTTGATTTTAATTTCTTTTATTTTCTGGAAGTTGGTCTAGAGTGAAACTTAGTACGTATATAGATGTTTGAACCTGCTTGTTTTTCTGTGTTCTAGCTTGATAGAATGTGCTCGTATCTGTCCAGTGATAGCTCAAGGCACATATTTTCTGGTGCTAGCCTTTCTGGTAAACAGAACTGTTTGTTCATATCTTAATTTGGAGTTAAGATTTACCTTTTCCGCATACTAAGACTGCAGGTTAAATCTTTAAATATTAACCAGAGAGTACACAGTATATACTTGTAATTAATTAATTAATATATACAGGTTTTGCAATTCATTAACTACTAAAGTATCCTGTGTTTTCCTTTTCTGTGACCTTTTTTTCGGTTTTTTCAGACTCCAGTCTGAAGCGATTCGCTCTCCCCGTACTACTGGATTATGTCCCTCCCAGTTTGCATGAGGAATTTATCAAATTTGCTGGGTAGGTGTACAGTACAGCAGCGTGCACAATTGGTTTGTTGTGTGTGATAAAAGTTTTATACTAAATAAATTTTTCAATTTTTTGGTAATTTCTGATGTGTTATAGTCTGATATTTTCATTGTTCTTTCATTTTAGTCTGTCACCGGCTGAGCTGACTAAAAGCCATTCTTCCCCGGAGAAGTCGATGGAAGAACCCCAACCTAAAAAGGTAGTCGGATTTTTAGAGATTTGAACCTCAACATGGGAGGCAGGGGGAACAAATTAAATTCTTTAAGTGATTCTTATATTTCTTATACGTACAAAAAGCTGGAAACGAGCTGAACACAGTTGCTGTGTTTTTTCTTGCTGGGATAAGAACAATCTATATGCATTGATAATTACCATTTTTTCACTTGTTAATCCGGATAATTTTAGGAAGTTTTCTACAATCCCCCCGCAAAATAAAGTGGTTGATTTGGTGGTTGTTGGGTGATCCAAGTGCATTCATATCAGTAGGGTGCTACCTGAGGCTCAGTGATTTCGAAAAATTAAAAAATTAAAAAATTTAAAATGCACCAACATCTGAGAGTGCTTCCTGCGATCTCTACAGCGGCTGCAACTGTAAAGATCAATGAAATTGCCGCCCATAATTGTATTAGCCCGAATCTTGTTGTGTACATGCGGAGTTTTAATGACGAAAAATCGGTCTATACATGAGTCTAATTTTTGTGTTGTGTTTTTGTTTCTGAAACTTCGATTTTAATCTTTAGAAGCGAAAATTGTCTGACATCAATTCGGCCAACACTGACTCCCCCACCGAGGACTACTTTGTCCCTGCTGACGCTGAAGCTCTAACGAAGGTTTGTTCGGTCTTGTTTTGCTATGTAGTTTTATTTATTATTTTCTTCGATTATTCCTCCTTTAGACAATTCAGTTTCTGTATTTTCTGTAGTCTTGTAGTCAAACTAAAGTTAGGGCTTACTACTTCTGACACAAACAGATGTGTATAGACTGCTAACTGTGGTTGGCTGGCACCATACTATTGTGTTTTGGGGGCTGAAGGGGTAATTCCCCCTCTCCAGACTTGCAGCCCCACAGTGGTGTCGCTTACTCACCCTAAAAATCCGTATTTTTCTGGTTTTTTTGGGCAAGAAAATGGAAAAATACCGTCGGACCCCCCCCCCCTGGGTATAGTTTAGGCAAAAATAAGTGGGGGGGAAAGAGTGGGGGACGCCCCCCCACTAATGGCGGAGGAGGTCGAAAAGTGAGGGGGGGGGGCTGCAATGGGCCAAAAATGCTAAAAATCCTGTATAAATAGCCTGTTTTCCACATACATTGCTGTAACTATGCTTAAAAGTGCTCAGAAATCAAGTTTTACCACCAGAAAAGGCGATTTTTGACCAAACATTGCTGGCGAAGCCGGAAAAATCTTGCAAATTTTGACCAAAAATCCTAAAAATTTGGCAATTTCTGGGCATCGTAGGGTGAGTGGGGAGGGGAAGCCCAAAAAAGTGGGGGTGGGGCCGAGTGGGGGGGGGTGCTCGAGTTGGGGGGGGGGAACCCAAAAAGTGGGAACCCAAAAAACCCCAGTAAAATAAACCCAGCCCCCAAATTTCCCTCCTGCACATGTTAGGGTTCAGGCAAACTGTTAGGGCAAAAATTAAACCAATAGCGTTCTGTCTCTGTAGCTGTTTTTGTTGACGCGCTGTCCCTTCAAATCATTCTGTAAAGACGAAGAAGAACCACAAAAATGAGCAAAGTGTGATCATCTGGGAACACACACCCTTCTGCACACTGACGGGTGACCACCCACACACACCCCTTTTCTGGCCTTTGCAAATTGAACCCCAGTCAGTCGCATGAGGTGTGTGCATAAAGTTTTGAATGTAGTTTAGTTTTTAGATCAGCTGACTGCTGAGTGGTTGGTTTATTTCGAACTATTTGTTGTAGGAATGGCTTTTTGCTTTTTATTGACGGATTTTTTTGATTTTTAGAAAGAATCTAAACAGGAAACGGTGGCCCAGAAACAGCTCCGGAAGGCCAGTGTTGGAACGAAATCTTTGTCCGCATTTTTTGGAAAGAAATCTTCTTAGAAATAAATTCGTGTATTTGTTTCCAAACACTGCCGATTGTGTAGTTTCCGAATTCCGTGTATATAGTTTTGTATTCGAGCGTTTTGTTTTTTCAGTAAAATCGGAATTTTGTGAAGCTGTGGTGTATTGTGCTGCCCAGTTGGTTAGGGATTTTGGATAAATATTGTTTCTAGCCTTAGCTTCCTACCGGTCCTACTTAGAGCTAAATTTTTTGTGCTTGCCAATCAAAGTAATCTCATTAATAACGTAAAGGCATCGCTCAATAAATATATGTAATTGAATTGGTTGGAGGCGTGTAGAGATTTGTACTTTTAGCTTGTTTCAACTCTAGTTTTGATGTTCTGTTTTTGTGTTAGCTGAGGGTGTGGCCCTCTGAAAGACAGTCCGAGGCGTCCAACGAAAATAAATCGGACCGTCAATAATATCAAGATGGCATAATACGATTATGACAATACTTCACGTCATGCGTCATACTCCATGTAGGTAGGTAGGTAGGTATAGTTACTTCCCGCCCGCTAGCCGGTAAGCTTTCGCGAGGCACCACAAAGGAGACATTTACAGAAAACTGTAAATGTAGGAAGCTTAACACGGAGAGCCACCCCCTGTACATTTTTGTTTGTACAGGTAAGCTGAGCGGTACCATGACAGTGCAGAACAGGAGTCTAAGTTCCGTCAACAATTCAGACCGCATGGCAGACCTCCTTTAACGCTCGGTCCCCTATGTGGTCGCTGGTCACCGGATAGCGGGTCGGCTTACCTGATTGCAATATGTTTGTTTTACCATCCTTTAAGAAGATTCCAATGATCCCCGAAGTCCTCAGATTTGAGAAAAATCCATGGCTGGTTCCTCCGTTATCTTTTTCTTTGTCTTACCCTTCCTAAAATCCTCCCTAAGCAAGAGGTCGCCACGCAACACAAAATCATTAAAACATTTAGTCTTTAGTATACAATATAATATACATATATCGATGACAGTTTACTGCTCCTGTCTGTAGCGACCTATTGCTTAGTAAGGCTAATCAGTGCAACGGCTTCGGTGCGGTCTTCCTACCTGGGCGTGAAACTACCTTGGGCGAGGAAAGGCCCTATTGTCCACGACGGACAGTGTCCGCTGCCCCTTTTATGCCGGCATAGTGAACGTATTTACCAACATATTTTTTGTTAGCCTTTGGAGGTTAAAGTGTTCATTTCCAGAAGAGAATTGTTTTGAGCCTGTCGCATAAAAGCAGCAATGGCATCGCAGTAGCCATCGCGCCCGATGGCTGAGGGCCGCCAGCCACGGGTACTCCATGTAATGTCCATCTTCAAAGACTAATTAGTTGATACAATTATGAGCCAAACTTAATAAATAAACTAAAATATGCATTATTTCTTGCATTGGTGCAAAATTTCTCCCCCGGAATATTCATACCGGTGTATATATTTTTTCCGGGGGGATCCCAGAGTTGGAGTGGTCGCGGGTACCCGCGGGTCAAGAGCTAGTTTTGTTCACACCAATTACACGCTCAATTTTGGGCTAATTGCACCAGAAAATTAATATAATTTATGCTAAATATTCAATTAAATCTTCAAAACTTTGCCTAAATATATACAGATTTTACTGATCGATCGAGGCAGAGTTGGAAGTGGGTCGAAATTTCGTGACCCGCGGGTACCCGCGGACCACTGACCCGCGACCCGCGACCCACGACCCGCGACCCACTGAGATTTTGGCGACCCACTTGACCCACTTCTTTAATTTGGACATTTTTACATATTTAAGTACTCTATAGCATGCATCGAGCGAAATTAACCTTTAAACATGAACATAGTGAAGTATTAAAACTGTCAAACAAAAATTTGGCAAGTTCAAAGCTAACTCCATTAGATTTCTTCTTCGTTTTCGGTAGTTCTGAGCAAGCTATGCTATCGCTTGGGACCTCGATCTGTCACTAGAGTCAGTATTTAATCAACGTTATTAAGATAAATTGCATTTGCTTGTAGCAATTTCATAAAAGTTCAGCCCCCATTCTGGTTAATTTTTACAGCTGCGTGATGTCTACCGCAGGAGTATTTATATATTACTGGCCACTCCCAACTTGGATATGGTAGCAAACTACCATTATAGTGGTTTATATAATACACATTATTTAATAGTCCCAAGAGTACATAGTACAAATTAAATTCTGAATGATCATAACTCGTAGAACTATGTCGAAATTTTAAGCTTGGCATGTAAATATCTACTGGAGGAAGCAGTTTTCAAGCTCTGCAGGCTGTAGTAAGCTACAGCTTTGTTTTTGCAGAAACGGTTTGCCAGTCAATCAGTGGGCCATTAAAGGCTTTCAGTGATAATAAAATATTTATGCCAATGAGTATATCAGGGAAATATTACTGAAATATTTTTGACTGAAGATTCCAGACAGATTCAATAGAAATAAACACTTATCATAAAAGCAATATTATAATGTATAAAGGCATGCAAAAGAGCCAAAAGTTAAAGAAAAATTGAAAATTTAACATAAATTGTAAATTTTCAGGTGAAATTAGCTCAAAATTTAGTGAAAAATTGCTGTGAACAAAATTAACTCTTGACCCGCTCTGACCCGCGGGTACCCACTGACCTGAAAGTCGACCCGCGGGTACCCGCGACCCACTTCCAACTCTGGATCGAGGTCCCAACACTTTTGCGATAGCATAACCTGCTTAGGTCCAGCGAATACGAAGACGAAATCAGATGCAGTTAGCTTTGATGTTGCCAAATGTTTACTTGAACGTTTTAATACCTCACTATGTACATCTTTAAAGCGTTAACTTTGCTCGATGTTGCTAATACGAAAATGTCCAAATTAAAGAAGTGGGTCAAGTGGGTCGGCAAAATCTCAGAGGGTCGCGGGTCATGGGTCGCGGGTCAAGGTCCGCGAGTCAAGGTTCGAAATAAAAATAGAAATAACATTAATTTCTATTGTTAGTCGCTGCAACAGTACATAAATTTATAAACATCGCCCCTGTATGGGCACACAGATCCAAACGGACGTCGCTCACTTGCTTAGTATATTTTGTACATGCATGTGTTAAACATAAAAGCTTAGACGCCCTTCCAAATTGGGCCCATGCAAATTACAGCATGTAACTATACTATATAAGGAGTGAACGATCCCCGCTTAGACTTTGTATCCATATAGGGGCGGCGTGAGAGGGGTCCATTTGTGGGGGGTCAGCCGTTAGCGAACATAGCATAGCTTTTGCCGTCACTGGACAGAGCATGACGCTTATAAATTGTGTAGTCTTGCTTAGTGTTGGGATTGGCCGAAAATTTCCATGGTTGGCTTGGCTTGGCCGGAGTTTGAAGTTGGCCGGCCAATTGGCCGTTGGCCGTTGGCCGATGGCCGGCTAATTGGCCGGCCAACGGCCAATGGCCAACGGCCAACTGGTTGGCTGTTGGCCGCTCGTTGGCCGTTGGCTGTTTCTTGGCAGTAAGCTATTGGCCGTTCTTTAGCTATTTGTCAATGTTGGCGAGCTGGAATTTACTATTTTTATTCGTCTACCGTGCTTAATTAGGCGTCAACTTAATTAAACTTTATATTTCAATAGTACAATTTACAATTTACAATTTTTGTAAAATAGTTTTTCCAAACATTTAGCTCCAACCCGCGATAACTCTGTTTTAATTTTGCTGGAGGACCGCAATAAAGTGATGAGACGTTCACCGCCAGACAAATTTAAAAATTACGTTGTTAGCACACTTAAAATTTGCATGCAATTAGCAAATTTAATTGTAAAACAACGCTAATAACGATATAAATTGTCAACATCTAAGTGAAAATCTGTAGTACTGTATCTAATGTAACGTTTACATAGTGA
>JASAND010015843.1:0-25325 GCA_030248195.1 Trissonchulus latispiculum
ACTACTAATGTTCCCCACATTAAGAGCTTTCGATTGATGTCAAATTTATTATAGTTTGAGAAATTTGAAAAAATCTATATTTTTGCTATATGGGTACCAGTCCGACAGATTAGGATGCAGCGACCACGTTGGGCTACTTAGCTGGAATAATTGTAGTCAACACTGAACTGCAGCCACCAGAAATAACGTGAAACGAGATATTTTGGCATTTGGTAGCTGCTGATTGCAATGGTCTCACGTAATAGGCAAAAAATCGAAAGAATTCAAAATTTTGGTAAAAAACCAAATTTTTAGTGACATAAAATCTCGAAACTGGGCAAAGATTATCAGCATCATTTGGTATTGTTAGAAACGTCTACCTATATACTGTGATTTGTTGGAATCAGATTTTTTAGTTAGGCCTTTCAATTTATGTAATGCTTGATCAAATTTGAAACACCCCAGTTTTCAACAACGAAAAACGTCAAATTTCACAGTCAGCAAGCTTCAAAAATTATTTTAAAAAATTTAAAGGCCTAACTAAAAAATCTAATTCCAACAAATTAAAGTATACAAATAGACGTTTCTAATGATACCAAACTATGCTGATAATCTTTGCCCAGTTTCGAGATTTTTTGACACTAGTCAAAAAATTGAAACTTTTCCAGTTTCCTATGTTTAACACATGAGATCTCAACTTTGAAGTGAAATTACTCATTAGCCGTAAAAGATCCGACTTTAATTTCAAAAACTCGTTAAAATATACCAGTCGGAGAACAAAATATGTGAAAATGAGCAAAATCGGAGATGGTCGAAAAATCGGCCAAAAATGGACCCCTCCCCCTTAAGTAAACAAGGTGACAAAACTTCGGAAGGGTACTCTATCTTCGGACGTACGTAAGTTATAGAAAATGTTTACTAGAAATTCTTTGTCCCGTGAATGAAATCACAGAGCGGAGAACATCAGATTAACCTTTTTGAGTCCTGCCTTGAATAGAGTTCAGCTCTTGTTAAATTTCAAGAAAGTTGTAATCTTTTGCGTTATAAGCTAACAAGTAGACCCCAAAAGGGGCAATATTCCTTAGTCGATCTGTACAAATTTCTTTAAGAATTTAAGAAAAATCGTCTTCGATGCAATACGCATTTCGTTATTCTGCATAATGCAAATCCTTCAGTTAGCCGTTAACTTGATTGGTGACAAAAGGCATAAGCTCTTATATTAAATTCTAAGCCTATTCTCTTGAAATTTCCAATGAAATGAACTTTTGTCAAACTATGCTTTGTGAGAAATGGTTTATCCGCATTTATTCATTTAAACTTAACGTTTTAAGTATGTGATGCAATGAATAATGGTTTTCACTTAAGCATTGAGAAGTCATATTTTGCTAGTGCTGTTTTATGAAGCTAAACTACATATTGGAAACTTAATTAGACGTGATCCCAGCTTTTGGTCCAAATTCGTTGAGATGAGTTCAGTTGACTCAAGCTTCTACAATCTGGTGCTTTCTTTCTTACGGCCTGATGAAACTTTAAGGACGAGCAATGCCTCATCTTCAAAGAGCCTTTAGCTCCGAAGCTACAGTGCAGCGCCAGAATATGCAATCGTTTGGATTGCTGACAGTTGACAACTGCGAAGAAACTTCAAATTCTATCGCTTATATATCTTGTAGCCTCATTGCATAATTAACCAGCAAAAAGTGCCCTTATACTTGGCCTGTGATGAAGATCGGAACATTTTCCGTTGTACTTCAAAATAGAAGAAATACACGCCAAAAGATACAGTGCGAAACCGTTTTATTCTATTCATATCAGTGTAAAGTAATAAAAATATTTTTGCATGATGCTGCATCTAATCGCATATTTTTATTCCGACGGAGCGGAATATATATATATATATATATATAATATATATATATATATATATATATATATATATATATATATATATATATATATATATATATATATATATATATATATATATATATATATATATATATATATATATATATTCCCCGGTGTTAAGGCATGTTATAGTATTTACGCTGTAGTTATTGTCTTCAGCTTCACCTATCTTCAACACATGGGCTGGAATGTTTACTTTTTAGAGTCAACGGAAATCGATCAAAGCAACCCTGTAGGCCTTCCGATCCAAATTTAATTCTGAAGTTTCATTTCAGTTTTATCATATAAATCTTCCAAAAATTAGCAATACGCTCAGGCGTTATTTGTTTCTGAGATACTCCGCAGACATTATCGATTAGAGGAGGTCCATGCATAGATTAAACAGTAACAATCATTGAAACCGATTGAGATTAATAGCAGCACATTGGCAAACGCCAAACTGCTGTTTCTACGTGTGAAATTTAAGCTTTGCCCACGGCCACTTTGAATGAATCCTCTTCCCTTATTTTCGCCAAGACACTGAACATTAGTCCACTGAGGACTGACTGAGTTTGAGTTGTAGTAGCAGTGTGGTTAAGACATTAACCTACCGCCGCAAAAACCCGAGATCGATTCACAGTTCTGTGTACATAATTTTATTTTCTATTGGCACAAGATTCAGCATTGAATGCGATTACAGAACGTGTATAGAGTAAAGAAAGACTTGTAAATTTCAAAATTGCGCGGTATTTAGGAATACTTTCTTTTCAAAAAGGTAGTTAAGAACAAATCTGTTTAGTTTTTTATATGGTACACAATTGTAGCTAACGTTTTGCTTGAAAGATGCTGGCTTCGAATGTGAATTCTGCTTCTACAAAAACAATAAACGGCAATGATTTCATAACGGTTTCATTTTTCATGCCACGGCGAAACTAAAATCTTCAGAAAGCTGAATCCAGACGTTTTTGCGAACCGAACAAAGGACATCTGTATGGCTCAACGGCGTAATATTCCCCTTTTAGGGGTGATCTTGTTAGTTTTTCCAAGACAGAAGTTATATCGTTTAAGTACACTAGAGAGCTGCACGGGACGAATTTTTGCGGCCCGGCCCGGCCTGTGAAAGGTTTTGGCCCGTTCGGCCCGGCCCGTGAAAGGTTTTGGCACGCTCGGCCCGGCCCGTCAAATGTTTTGGCCCGCCCGGCCCGCGAAATTATTCATTTTTTCAGGTGCAAAATTTCAAAAAATTCCAAAACTTTTTATTGAAATTTAGTTTGAAGTTTCTGTATGTAGTCGCAAAAATTGCATCAATGAGAGATTTGAAATTAATTTTGAGCACCAACTTTTGCAATAATTAACAGTTTAAATTGATTGTTTCCGAAATATCAGCAGTTTGAAGTGCTTGTTCCGACTGTTTTGAACCACAGGATTGTGCTGGACAACATTTGAAATGATAATTGTTTTGACCAGGCCTTTTCGCGAATCAAGAAATGAGCATAAGCATACTGATTATACAGATAACGTTAAAATTTGAAGGATACCCAGCATTTATTTAACAATTCAATCGACTGTTTAATTAAAACAGACTACACAGTAACATTTATAATATGAAAATACTGAAACTAGTTCTTGAAGAGTAAGAAACGTGATCAAGAAGCACAAAATTCTTTCAAGCTAAACATTTGAGTTATTTTTCTTCGGTAAAATCTGGCAAAAACAATGGGAGCAGACCGAAAACACGGCCCGTGGCCCGGCCGGCCCGTGAGCTTCGGCCCGCGGCCCGGCCCGTGAACTTTGCCCGTCGGCCCGCTCGGCCCGGCCGCGTATTTAGAAAGTGCACCCGGTCTACGCGCATTGGAAACTGCACACTACCTACGCTCGTTGACCTGGAAAGTGCACCCTTTCTACGCGCATTGGAAAGTGCACACAGCCTACGCTCGTTGACTTGGAAAGTGCACCTCTTGCACGCGCATTGCAAAGTCTGTACTACGCTCGTTGACTTGGAAAGTACACACACCCTATTACGCACATCACTCGGATTTCGGAATTTATGCTACCGTATTCCTAACTAACTACTTAAATACACTATCTTGTGTCTCTACAAAAGGTGCACGGTGTCCGTTCAAAACGTCTGAAGTCAAAACGTCTAACGTTCATAACGTCTACCGACGAAACGTCTACCGACGAAACGTCTATCGACGAAACGTCTACTGACAAAACGCCTAATTTTACCAAAATTGTGTCACACGTTCAAAACGTCTAAAATCATGTTTAAAGAAAGCTAATCAAGGTTTAGTGTTATTTTGAAGTAAATGTATATATTTTAAAATCACATTAAGTTAAACTCTACGTCTATTTTACTGTTTCATTTTAAATTTGTTTAGTTTTTAAATATTTCTGAAACGCTAGGGTGAGCAAATGGCTTGAGAATATTTATAAAATGTACAATTTATATTACACTTTTCAATTCTAGAAATTTTAAAACTTGTGCTTAAAATTAATATATAAGTAATCAGTGAAAGTAATCAGTGAAATCTGCATCATCTTTACTGATTACAGTCAGTAAACAGTATTCAGCAATTAATCAGTGAATAGTCAATGACTAGTCGAATACTGAAACTAATGCAGAAAATAAGAAGTATATTTGGGACAGTGCCAGAACTTCAAATTCAAAATTTGGCAAGACCCTGCCACCAGGAAAACTGGCCCAGACCCAAGTTTAGTTTAGAGGGAAACTTTAGACGTTTTGAACGTGTGACACAATTGTGAAAAAATTAGACGTTTTGTCAGTAGACGTTTCGTCGTTAGACGTTTCGTCGGTAGACGTTATGAACGTTAGACGTTTTGACTTTAGACGTTTTGATAGGGAACCAAGATAACCCTACAAAATCATCGAATATTCTTATTTCTTCTGTCAGGAACAAATTTCTTTTTCTTATCAATGCAATCAGTGTATAATACCAATGTATTGTAACAGGTTCAAAAGGGTACAAAAAGTTGTAGATGTAAATAGATTATAAATTTTTTATAAATCTATTTATCAATATAAAGCTCGTAGACAATCTCTCTCTATTTTATCAAGATTGGTGCATTTCTTAGCAGACTGCCATATTTCAACCAATCATAGTCTTGTTTATTGTTTGCTGAAAGGTGATTGGTTGTGACAACAGGCGGAGCGTAGCACAGCCTCTTAAAGTTGCATATCTCAGGAGATATAGAAACCTATAAAGTAGGGTTGTAAATTGTAAAAAAGTGAAAATGTTAAAAAACATTTTTACAGTTTTTAACAGTAGCAAAATTTCAGACTTTTTAACAGGTTTTTACACCTTTTAACACCACTTTTTTACACGTTTTAACACTAGATTTTTTTACATATTTTTAACATTTTTAACACTACTTTCCGGAATTTTTTACACTTTTTTTACACTTTTTCACAGCTACATATACCGTTGATTGTGAAAAAGTGTTTTAAGTATATACAATAGTATCAAGAGTACATAATAAAGAGTATGAAACTCTTACACTAGCATGTACAAATCATGCTAGGTATGCTCGGTTCATTAACTCGGGACCCCCCCGTAACTTCGGGGGGGGGGGGGGGTCCCACTTTGCACTAATCACACGCTTTCATATAAGCGTGTGTCTGCTCGCTGATTGGCCCACTAGCCTACGGTTTACTGTAGGTAATTTATTAGTTATTTTAATTAATTAATTATAACTTTAATCAGGTTAATGCAGTTAAACAACTAATTCCACAGCTCTTTAGCATTTTTACTGCTCTTTCTAGTGATATAAAAATTGATGCATAAAAGAAAAATTCGTAGGAATGTATAGTCTGCAACAATTTTATGTCATTCGAAAGAGCAGAAAAAATGCTGCAGAGCTGTGGAATCAGTTTTTGAATTGCATTAACCTAATTAAAGTTATAATTAATTAAATAAAGCACTAGTAATTTACCTACAGTAAGCCTTAGGCTAGTGGGCCAATTAGCGAGCAGACACACGCTTATATGAAAGCGTGTAATTAGTGCAAAGTGGGACCCTCCCCGGAAGTTACGGGGGGGTCCCGAGTTAATGAACCGAGCATACCTAGCATAATTTGTACATGCTAGTGTAAGAGTTTTATACTCTTATATTATGTACTCTTGATAGTATATATTGCAGACAGGTTTTGTTTCAGTACGTGAGATTCACCTCAAAAGTATTTTATTTCAACAAGTAAAAAAATGACATTATAAGTAAAGACGGTGGTTGGACAATGTTGCGGATTTTTTGGGAATTCATTTTCGGTTAATAAGTTGCCGACTGTAACTCAGTTACAACTGAATCTCGTGCCAGATAACCTACTGAGAGGATTGTTCCTTCCATCGAAAATTTAGAAATCCTGCAAGATGGGTTCTTTAAGTAATCTTCTCAGTCAATAAAATTTAACGAGATGTCTTACTAATCCTAATCCATAATGGAACAGCATTTCAGATTTATTTCAAAAAAGTATTTATTTGCAGTATTTATTTCAAAAATTTCACAGCCAAAATCATTTCTGAAATCTAAAATACCAGACAATGCTCTGACAGATTTACATGACAATAGCAATACATGACATTCTCGTTATTCGAAAATTTTGAAATTTAAAACTGAAATTTTTGAAAATTCTGAAATTAAATAATTTGAAAATGCCCCTGATTTTCCGATCTCACTAATAAGAAAAAGTATTTGGAAATTGCAAATGCTTTTGCTAATGCAAATAATGTAAATGGCACTTTCTATATTTTTCTTTTGCTAATCTGTCGTCACTTTATAAATGCAAAAAGAAAACATGAATAAATTCTGGAGAATTGCGAGCAATTAGCAAAATTCTGTCAATTATCAAAATAAATATAAACGCCTTAGTGGCTGTGGCATGCAATAAATGCTTAAACTCATCCTTTCTGACAGTTGTACAACGCGTCAATCATTACTGTGGTACAGAGGAAATGAATTTTGCATCGAAACATTTCCACAAATTTTTTTAAGTTTTAACACTTTTTACACTTTTTAACACTTTTTACACTGTCAAAAACAGGTGTAAAAATTAATTACTTTTTAAATGTAAATTAACAACCCTACTATAAAGGGTTAAATTGTGCAATCGTTTGACTGATCTGATTGCCCTATTTTGAGATCTTCTTCCAGCGGACATCCTCTTGGCACCACGATACGAAGAGCTTCTGCGGGCCTAAACTTATTTTAAGAAATGTAAAATATTGTGGTTTACTTTTACTACTTTAACGACACTGAACAATGCTATGTACTTAGAAAATGTACACAATAAGACGCGAACACTGCATTAACCGGTTTAGAGTGACCAACAACAGTAAAAAATCGATACACTTTAGCATTGTTCATATATTATGGTGGCATATACGTATATACGCTGTAGTTGGGTTTATGCATTATATATATTGCTGAAAATGGGCAGGCAAGAAGCAGTGTGCGTAGGAAGGGTGCACTTTCCAAGTCAACGAGCGTAGACAGTGTGCATTTTCCAATGCGCGTAGAAGGGGTGCAGTTTCTAAGCCAGCGCGCGGTGGCAGTATGCACTTTCTAATGCGCGTAGACCGGGTGCACTTTCTTAATACGCGGCCCGGCCGAGCCCCGGTGGCATTTGTTTCAAGTGTTTAAAGTATAACATGTTCAGAAAAATCGACGTTATCAATCAAAACCGGACAAACAGGCAAATCTTTCAACGTATTATCCACATTAAACACAGAAGTAAAAATTCATTAAAGAACTTTGGTTCATCCATATTATCAGTAGTCAGTGCGCCATTCCTTAACATAACCGGAATGTTAGACACTGGATCAAAGCAAGATCGAATATATCTCCAAAATTTGTTGTCGTTTCGATCATTGAGCAACTTATATTCTCTAGTAAGTAAATCGTGGCTTTAGCCTTTCTAGCCGTTTTCGCTGCTCTAAGCCATCTTTCTTTATTAATTATTGATGGAAGATTATGAAAACGTTATGCCATCTTCGTTGCCGTTTATTTTGCTTAACAGTATCACCGAACCAAATAAAACTAGAATTACTGCAGCTAAATAAAGGTACAAACTGCATCAAATATAATTAGTCTTATTTTACTCAATAAAAAATAAAATAATAAAATTCAGCAATCAAGGAACGATGATTACATAGAGACAATTTTCCGAAGAAACAACTGTAAAGACATTGAATTTTCTTCCTACTATGTTTTGTGTACAAATAATTTTACTGAATTTTTCAAGCCCTACCCGCAAGACGTTTGTGTCTACCCGCAAAACTATCCGCGCGGGCCTGGGGGTAGGCCCAATTTCCAATACCCGTGTGTTAAATATCAGCCACCCAGAAAGGTTGAAATCAGCACAATAACCTAGTCTCAACGTCCGGGGTGTGGCGCAAGCGGTAGTACGTTCTACTCTTAAACCAAAGCTCGGCGGTTCGATCCCGCCCTGGACACTTTTCCTAACATCTATCTATTTCCTGATTTCAACCTTACACACGTTTGTTCCCTTGACCGCCCTCCCCCAACTCTGGGGGTCTATCATTAGAATTTGTGTCTGAACAAGTGTAACAAAAGACTATGTATGAAATAAAATTCCTAACCAAGAATGACAAGGAATAAGAACCAATCATATTTTTAATTCATTCTGGCATTTCCGTAGTATGGAGGCACTATGCAATTGATTTTTTATTTATAAATAATTTAATTTTACAATAATTTTTTACCCATAATTAATAATATAACGTATATTTATTTCTACTTCATTACATTATATCAATCACGTGTACAAATTATATCTTTTTGCGATTTGCAGTGCACCGCAAGTGCAGCGAATAAACGTAGGGAGAGAAGCATAATGAATGTTGTATTTATTATGGTGCAGAAAGACAACATATTTGTTATAGTCTGACCAAAATATGTAGAAAGTGAAATTGTTTTCTTTATATCTCAAACGCGCTTCAAGACAGCTAGCATGAAGTGTATATTTTCTGCCCCGGGATGATGCGATTTTGAGTTTCCTGACTTCAAAGGGTGCCCGCTTTCATATGTCCAGAAAGACTGGTAAATGCTACAACCACGATTTATCAGGAACGTTTCCCCTTTCCTAATGTTTTACGCACTAAATTTCAGCTCTTTTGGTTGAGAAGTGCATGAGTTATTTCTATTTTTCGATTTTCAAAATGTTAGTTTGTTTGCCGTTTTTTAGAATTTGACTGGCGATTCTAAAAATTAATTCTTCCTCTTCCTCGCTCAAAGGAAATATTTTTGATTACGTTTTCAGGACGGCTTAGGCGCCTTTAACATATATTGTGTATTTCAAGATTTGAAAGTTGATTTTTTCGAAAAAACTTCAAGATCAAAAATTTTGGCACAGGGAATGTAGCAAAAGTGAGTAAAAATAGCATCATCATAAGATCTGTATGTTCTTCGTGGCGTTGTTTTATTTCTAGAGTTAGATAATTGGCCTTTTCTTGCCACGGGAGCAGTTGCCAGCGACCCAAAATTTAATAGCTGACGTTTCAAGAAAAGGCCAATCATCTAACTCTAGAAATAGTCAGAAAGCTGAGCTGAACCCAATGATATAACGTTTTTTGTGGCTGCCACTTATATAGCGTCCACAATGAATCTTCAAACAATTTATCCTTACTTCAGCTGCCTTTGCCAGTTTACACGTGTTCTGGCAAATCAATGCGGCACATTAATAATAGCCAAAAACCGGCCGAATAAGGGAAATTCTTTAACAATTCATTGCGGACACAATATACGTCGTAGCCACAATAACCTTATAACGTTGTATTCAGCTCGGATTAAGTATTATGATTATCTTATTTTTGCTCACTTTTACTACATTCGCTATGCCTAAATTTGGGTCAGGATGTTTTATTTTAGACTTTCAAATTATGAAATACAGCATGTATCAGATAAAAGCTGAAGCCTGAGCGGTCCTGAAAATGTGATAAAAACTTTTCCCTTGAACGAGTCACCCAACTCATGCATTTCTCAACCAAAAAAGCTGAGATTTTTTGAGTAAGACATTCGGAAAGGGGAACATTTTCCTAATAACACGTGGTCGTATCGTGGTGATAACACACGGATAACATTTACCAGCTTTTCTGGACATATAAAAGCGGCATTCTTTGAAATCGTACGGGAAATATCAAAAAATTTTCACGAAACGAAAGATCGCTTCATTCAGGGTCAGAAAACATATTCTTTATTCCAGCTGTCTTGAAGCGCGTTGGAGATATAAAGCATTTCTATTTATATAAAACATTTGCCTTATCCACATATTTTGGTCAGACTTTAATGGATACAACACAGAACACCATAGGAGATGAGGACAACAGCAATAATGGATACGTAATATTTAACAAATTACAAAAATGGTTAGTCAAGATTTTTATGAACTCCATTGAAATTCCTTTTAAACTCTATTTACTGTTTGATGGATTTTACAGATGAAACTGTGAATGAATGGTAGGTAATCGCTGATCGAAAGTCCGGATTAGTAATGTAGTAAACAATGGGATGTGATATACCGAATACAAACATATAAACGTCATAGGTGACCCAAAAATACGACATAACTGACTCGGGTGCCCACGATCCCAGCCATGCAAGCACTAAATCATAAGACAACGCTACTACGAACACAATTGCACTGGTAAAGCATTGCAAAAATAATTTTAACTCTTTTTTAGCAGTTTCAGCGGTTGAAAACGATGACTTGAATTTTGATGACTGCAGCTGTATTCTGTAGAGTGTCGGCATATAGATGACTACTGACAAAATCAAAGCTGTGATGGACCAGTACTTGTACGTCTGTTGTAGGGTTGAATTGGGCCAGTAAGAGTCCATGCAAATGCTTGAAACTGGTCTGTCCAGCATACTCAGCGATAATGTAATTACAAAACAACACGAAGCACCAATTGTCGTTTTAAGACATTCTACTCTTCGATTATTGCCATGCCGAAACTGTACCGGGAAAAATATTGCAAAAAATCTGGTAATTCCTGCAGTTACATACAGTAAAGAGTTACACATTAAACCGCCGTAAAACACAAAATCAAACAAGTAGGCAAATATCTGTGATAGAACTTCCAGGTCATGTGAACAGGAGATTAGCTGCAAGCCAACTGCAACATAAAATGGCTGGTGAAGTCCAGCCATTAGCATTATGAAGAACTCGCAACTAGCAATGGCGCATGCAATAACACAAAAAGATTGCTGGCGCAAGCTTACTTTCCTCAAGAATGTCACAATTGTTCCAATCTGCGCACAACAAGCAATGAGATACGTAAAAATGAATGGTGTGTGTTTCTGCCACAAGACTGAAAGCTGATCCTTCGAAAGCTCTGTAAAAAGTAATATTGCAATTGATTAAGGTTAACTAATAAGGTTAAATTTGAAGCCCGGCTTTTAAAGTGGTGGTATCCTTTTGTGCAGCGCTTTTCAGGCAAGTTTTCGAAACGCTATAATCTTCGCAATTTAGGGAGTTCGAAAGAGCTTTATGCATCATTTTAAAGCTTACAATCAGTACGGTCATATGAGTTTACCAAACTAGCAAAATGTGCAAAAGCTTAGCAAAAGTTTCCGACATAACGGCTAAATATGGACCAAAAACCTGTGAGCATCAATTTCTCAAAACCGTAGAATCTCAAAGTTCTTTTTTCGTGCCATGATATAAAGGACATATGGGCTGAGGGACAGTTTTTGGATTTGTTTGTGTAATATGTTTCACGTGAATACTATTTCCGTCTGGAATTAAAGTCGGATATCTAATTTGCAGATTACACGGAACTACCTAATTTGAATAATCCGGCACGATAAAAGCGCATGTCGAAGTCTCTGGGTTCAGTTGTTATTCTTGCATCAACAACGCCTCCACTAGAATTTCTGACATCACATTGGTGGCAGCGGTAAACTTAAGTCTTTTTATTTCTAGTGTTTTGTAGTCTGTTATTGACCGACCGTCCAAGGGACCCCTCTACAGGTAGATTTGTTTCCTATTTAGAGTTTCTTCAGACACAGCTTTCAGAATTTGAGATGAAATCCCAAAAGTGTTTGGTTACCCATCCCACTTATTCTGGCACTGATGGGGAAGACATTGAAGAATTCTTGACGGCTTTGATAGAGCGCCAGGTGCGAATGGGTTGGATGTGGCGGCAAAAGCTTGTATTTTGCCTGGGTCTTTGAAAGACAAAGCGGGTAATTTTTGGAGTTCACTTTCTGCCAAGCCAGAATCCTATGAGGAAATTAAGTTGGAATTATGCGGCGGTTGGAAGGTCGGAAGTCGTTGTTGCCTAATCTGTCCTCAGCAGAGGGCGAAGGCGCAACGATTGCCGACAAGTCATCTGCCCCAGCCACTTCAGCAGGTGTCAATGCTTCAACCGTGCAACCTGGTACAGATCTGGCGAAGCGTATGTCCGAGCTGGAGGAGTCGGTTCAGTCTATGCAGGGGTTGCGGAAGGTCTAACATCAAAGCTCACACGAGAGCCTGGTACGGCAAAGTCTGGTGCACAGCGTGGGTCTGGCTGTTACCACTGTGGTAGTTAACACCATTTTATTCGTAATTGTCCTTCGGCGCGAAATGAAAATTACAGAAGTAGAGGAAGCACTAGGTATAACAGAAATGGTAGAAGAAGTAACTATAATAACAACCAGGGAAACGAGAATTAGCTACCCAAAACGGTGGAAAGGGGAGCTAGAAATTTTAAAACTGAACCCATGGTGGATGCTTCGTTCGCTCAGCCTGGATTTAATCAGGAGTGTTCGACGAACCTGGCACTAGCTATGCTACGCTAAAATTATTTTACATGCATGCATGATAGAGAAAACTAGACTCAGTGCTAGACTCAGCCGCCCAAGTTAATGTACTAAGTGAGGAATTTTCGATTCTTTGCGTACCAACCGTAGCTACCAACCAACGGGCTTGCCGAAAGATTTCACTGTACTTTAATCAGTATGTTATCTATGTACGTTTCAGAGAATTTTGAGGAAGACATCCACTGTTCTTATTGACGATAAGACATGTGAGGTAACCAAAACTGTTCATACGAAGAATTTGAAGCAGTTTCACAGTCTTAATTGAGTTAGTGCCCAATGGGATAGGAATAAATGTTTGTATGTCTGAGGGAGTGACTGCTTTATATGTGAATGAATGTTTGGAGGCATACCTTAGGATCCATGGTATGCCGTGTATGATGCAATGTGTGCGTGTTCTGATTGTGTATGAAAATAGAGTTGAATGCGCTGAAAAGTGGGTTTGCCCAATTCTAAACAGGACTCTATCCTTGGGTATAAAAATTTTTGGGCTGTGTCAGATGAACAGCTTCTAGTTGATTTTCCAACGTTGGTCAAATTTTGACATAAGAAGGAGGCGAAAGCGGTGGAAAATACTAAGGATGCAGGTACTGTTCCAGCGGTGTCTTCACGTTGACACCTTGGCCAAAAAGAAGAAATTGAGCGTTAAATATAAGGAAGGAACTTAGATGCTGGCTATGTTGGCGGATGGCAAATTTTTAGCGGAAATATAGGATTTCTCTGAAATGATAAGTAAGTTGGAATTGTAACTTTCTGTTAGTGTTGGCCATTTTTGATTTGTTTCAGCATATGATTTGAAGGCAAGTTTCCATCATGGGGATGGGCCGGCCGACACTTGGTTCTTAAAATCTTGCTGGCCCCATCTTTTTCCCCATTTCTCACTACTCGTTTTAAATGCTTCCAGTAAATTAAAAATTGAAAAAAACATGTCCTAGTTCAATTTGTGAACCTAGCTTAGTAGACCGGCCGGCAGTAGACCTATGTCAGCAACCTCAGAGGAAATGTCCATGCCCATCCTAGAAAATCTCAATGGGCAGCTCAATCGGATTTCCTATAGGTAAACAACATACTTGCAAAATTCTTCCCCGGCTCTTCTTCGCAGTCTTCTCCACGGAGATTCTCCACTGGAATTTCCTCTGGAATCCCCACTGATAGGCAGGAACAGTCAGGCTTCCTTCTTCTGACTGTGCCTTCTGCTTTGGTCCTGAGTGACTTGTTTCTTCATGATGACGTCTTCGTAAGGAAGGTCTCCAAGACCGAAACTCCTTTGCCACTCCGGCGATCCTTCAGCCTTGATGATTTGGCCTGCCAAACGTGCTTTGGGACCAGACATGTGCAGGAGGGGAAGTTTGGGGGGGGGGTGAAGGTCGGCCGAAGGCCGCCGCCGGTTTTTTACCGGAAAAATCCGGATTCTGGGAGGGGGTGAGGGAACCCTGTGGGGGGGTGAGCTCAGGTCTGGGTGGGAGGTGAACCCCCCCCCCCCAAACCCCCCCCCCAAGCACACGTATGTTTGGGACCAGACTTTACAAGAAAGCCTGGGCACCTGACACAAACATGACAGCCAGTAGGCTTGCTGGAGTCAGTGAGTTGATGCAGGAAAGAAATGAAACTTATGTAAGTGTAAGAATTTTGTCCTTTTATACTGCTAGTTTTCGCAGATAGTAAGTCTATTATGCAAATTAGTTAAGCGAGATTGAAGATAACATTTCGACCGACACCTGGACTCGTTCACCCAATCTTGGGATTCTGAGTCCAGAGCCTTCACAGTTAAGCTAACCGGTGATGAAAGACACTCTAGTAACGATTATTAATGAAGAAACTTCGTCACTAGACTAGACAATTTGTTAACATTATTTTTCTAATTTATTGTAGGAACTAACTGTAGTCAGTAAGAAGCAAAAGTCAGAAAACTTGAAAGGAGCGATTCATTTTCCACTGGACAAAATCACAAGAAAATGAAGTGATGGAAGCAAGGAGAATCCTAAAATCTGAGCGAACAATCTATTTGTTTGTTTTGCATTATCATTCATTACGATGGGGAGAGTATTCATTTGTTTGCAAGCACTATTTTGTTTCTGAAATTCAAAAGGGAGAGATCGACCTCTGGGAAGGTCCTTTGTACCGTTTGCATCCACTGTCAGTGGGCCAACGAGAGCAAACCTCGGTGTCTTCGCACTGAGGGTCCAGGTTATTTCGATTGTTGAGTGTGTCCAAGGACTGAGGGACCCTCACTATTCTCGGGTCATTCTTTGGTTTCGCGATGAGATGTGTATTTGGGTGAGCGATCTCTATGAAGTTTAAGTTGCTAAATTAGAAAATTAAACCATTTTAAGCCTTAGTTTCTGTTTCTTCCTGCATGATTTTGTTTATGTACTTGTAGTCGTATTTGTTATTTTAGTTGTCACTATCTTGGATTAAGCTTTTATTTCTCGCTGGCAATGTAATTTGTTTGTTATTGTTTGTTATTTGTCTATATACTCTACTTATTGCTAATAAATAAGCACTGGCCGCTGAGACTGCCGGGGCGGTCCTATCTAAAGGGGGAGGAGAGGAGTGTAATGTGTTTCACGTGAATACTATTTCCGTCTTGAATCAAAGTCGGATATCTAATTTGCATATTATACGGAACTTCATAATTTGCATAATCCGGCACTATAAAAGCGCATAACGAAGTCTATCTAAAGTCCTATCTAAACGGGGAGGAGTGTAATGTGTTTCACGTGAATACTATTTCCGTCTGGAATCAAAGTCGGATATCTAATTTGCATATTAGACGGAACTACATAATTTTATTAATCCGGCACTATAAAAGCGCATATCGAAGTCTCTGGGGTTAGTTGTTATTCTTGCATCATCAACGCCTCCACTAGGATTCATGACATCACAGTTTGATTAGTTGATTTGGATTTGAGTTGAACGTTGGATTTGGATTGATGATTTGGTAGGATTACCAGGTAATGGTAATCCAGAAAATCCACCAAATGTGCTGTGACACGAAATTTCGCATCGTTGAATTGAGCTTCCTCGCAACTGGAGAGATGCTAGCTCCAACCAAAAAATTTATCTTTTCATGTAAAAATGTGGGACCAGTCACAAAATAATAAAGAGCACAAAAACTATATATTTGGAAATTTTCATTCACTTTGATAGAGAATTGAAGCATATAGGGTCAAATTTACATAAGCGATAACAGCACCTTTAAAGAAGCCGCGCCTTCCCAGTGATAAAGCAATTTGACCACACCGGTCTAAATAGACGACCGGCCTTGTTTGTTTTTTCCCAGGACTGAAGAGTGCAGCTAGTGCGAAACAACATTTTACGTAAGCGAAAATCACAAAAAACGAAAATCTGAAATGGGAGCTTTTCTTGAGAAGGAAAAGAACCTCTTCAATAACTGAAGCGATGGAATCAAATTTTAACAGACTTTAAAGAGTTGAAAAACAGTTTTCGTTTGTAAACAAAAATTTTCTGATATTTTCCAAAATTCAAATATTGCTATACTCTTAATGCCTTACCTGTATCATTCGAAGCCATCGTGTTTAAATAGTCAATTCACGTTGAGGGCTGATGCAAGGCGATTGCTTTAGCAGAAACAGGCGCAACGTAAACGTAAGGTGACCAATTAAAAGCGTAATCTAAACAGAACGAAACATTAACATGTACGTTTTGTAAACCTATCGAAATAATTACACCTCTTTCGTTTGGGGTGGACCTGCCGTTATGGGATACAGAACCATGAGCTTATTCCCCATGTAATTGTCTTATCTCAAGAAAATTGAAGAAGCACAGGTAAAACGATCATAAATAACTTTATTGAAAAAACACAAGTGGCTTTAGCCAACCTAGCAGAACCAGATATAAATGAAATGTTATTTTCAACGTCTGAAATGATATCTGATACTGATTGCTGAATTCTAGCTGAGCTGAACTATATTTTGATTAGATATCATGTGACTAAATTCCCACTATTCATCCGACGGATCATTGTATTTCCAGCACCGAACAGCTTGAAAAAATGGTGCCCGAAGAACAATTTGACGAGCTAACCTATCACGTATACAACCTTTTGTCTGTTCTGTAGAAAAAGATTTACTTAGTTTTACAGAAATAAAGACACTGCTACTTAACTGATTACACTGAGATTTAAACTAGAAACCTCTTTCCGTAAAACCAGCAAAGCCAAACAAAAGGTGTTCAAAAGAATTAGGTCCATAAATAGTTGCAACTAGGAATAGGAAAGAATCGTTATTTCCTGAAGCCCTGAAGAAAGCTCACAAATATTCAATAACGTCAGGTATGATTCATAACGAAAATTTACTATTAACGTAGCTATCATATTTACATATATTCCAATAATTACTTAACACCGTAATTAAACTTGTCAACCACAGTTTTAGTTTCCCAATGTCAGCGTTTTCCAACAGACGCAGCTTGTAATCCAGCAAAAAAAGCTTGCATGTAGTGTACACGTTAGCGGACATGAACTGTGTTCTCCCACCACACATTGTAATGCACATATCACTGTTGTCCAGCCATATCCAAAAACTGCTGGATAAAATAAGTCGGGAGCTTTGAGTCTATGATATGTGCCGTGTTACAGGTCCGATTTTTAGCGAGGCTCTAGAATACCATATACACCAAAGAGTCTATACTACGGAAAAAATGGCGAAGCGCTTATTTTCTTAATAGCAGTAAAGAACTTTCTTCGAAGTTGCGACGTTCGTTCAAAGTTAAGTTTCGAAAGAAGTTGTGTCGAATTGAACCAATACGCAAGGCCCTCAGACACAAAATATGTCATAGCTACTTCAAACTCTGTACTTCAATCAAATGTATATCATAGTTCTTTTTCAATCAAGGCCTGGCACCTTCCCCGCAGATATATTGCCAACATTCGAGTAGTAAATCATGTATCCGGGTTATGAATCTGGAGAGAAGTAGTAGTACTCTGTGATCTCCGTAGATTTATGTCGTCTCTGTGGGCAACATTAAATTGACTTTACTTTTATAGTAACTTTTAAAACTTATGGTTTTGAGACTAACATATTTTAGTCCCAGAAAAATGTCCTCAGGCTATCACGTGAACCGCATTGCAGGTGGGAAGAGAATAAGATACTTTACTCGTTTTCGATGGTGAAAAGTTTAACCCCATATTGTAAATGCTAATACTGTAGGTTGCACTCTAAGCCCGAGTAAAAAATCAGAATGCTGGCGCATGTACAAGGTTTACAAAGAGGTACAAGCAAACCGTATTTCAGTGCTGCTTCTGACAAATTCTATTCATTGTTCGTTAGTGTTAAAACTTAACATCACCATTAGACACTAATACTAGCAGAGTTTAAACTACTGAAACAATAAACGACTGCTTTTCTGACATAGCATAACGGTTCAGTTTGATCTATTGCCAAAGCTCTAATGCTGATAAATTCAAGAGCATCAAAGCACATTCCATTCGCAGACAAATAATATGACACTCTTGATAAAATGAATCTTCAAATGAATTGTGGTAATTACCTTTTGTATTTAATTCATTCCCACCATCGATGATATGATCCTTTGTTGCAAACATTGACAAAATACAAATACCACGATATTTTTTCTACCAAGCATTTATTTATCGCTAGAGAATTTTAGGAGAACCTAACTAACTAGTCCTGCAAATAAGATTGAGCAGCAAAAGAAAATGGAATCATGTGATGGTGTTCGGATCAAATAATAGCGTCTATGGGCCTCTAGGAAATGGCGAACAGCTTCTTTTGTTTATGTTTTACAACGTTTTGAGTTATGTTGTTCAAAGATTTACAGTTAGACAGTGACTTATTGAATTGAGTCGTCACAATGCTTTGGCGGTTATATAATAGCATTCTATGTAGCAAAGCAAAGCATGCAGTGTAATTCTAACAAAAATCCGCTAAATTTTAATTAAAAATTGAATGCATTCTTGAAAAATCGTTTTCTTTGTAATAGTTATAGTTAAACTCACAGAATTAAGCTAGTTTTTTTCCCAGCATACGTGCTTAAGACAGTTTAGTAATAGGAAATCATATTGCTGCATGTTGTGGTAAGATATTTATAGCAGCAATATTGTAGCAGCAAATAGCAGTAACTTCTGAATTTTGAAATCACTTTGTTCTGATCCTAAACATTTTTGATCTCGTTGCTGTGGTCTAGTTTCTGGGAGGCGGCTGCAGCAGAAACTATTTGCTTGTGTGACTCAAATTGTCACTAATGTTACTGGATGAGTGATTATAAAGCTACTAAAGAGTCATCTTGCTATAAGCAATTTTGTAATGACGCTGGTACAGGCTTGTCCGACATCTGCAGGTAGGTACAGGTAGGTAAGCCTGTGAAATATAATTACATCTGTCTACGTTCTGAGCTTTTTAAAATGAGTTAGTTATTTAATAAATTAGTTCGGTACAATCAATCACGATTCATAGTCAGAAACTTATTTGAAGTAGAGACTACTCGGAACATCGTAACAAATACTAGACTAAACTAAAACATTGTCCGTTCACTTATTTTCGTTTATGAAGTTCTACGTATTTATCTATTAAAAAAGTAGAATAAAATGTTGGAGTCAGAAAGCGATTCCGTAAGCTATTGACTCATGTACAGAAAGATATTGGGAAGTCAACTTTTAGTGGGAAAAACACTCACACTCGAAAACTTCACAGAAAAATAAAGCCTAATAGCAAAATTATAGCACCATATAACGCTAAAAACAACCAAACTCGTGTTTAAAATTACCACTAAGAGACCGCTAAGATCGGCTGAACCGAAGCGCTCAAAAAGCCTGTGATCCCGAAAGCTCCATTTTAGAACACTATGAAGTCAGGCGTCGATCTTTCAGCCAAAACCGCGTCTTAGAAGCCTTCGAAGCAAATGAATCTTTATTGTGGTAACATGCCATTTTAGCTGTCATAGTGAACAACACGGAGATTAGTTTAAACGTTGAAGGCAAATACTTTCGCACCAAATGGCTTTTTGTTAGAAGCACTTGCCAATTAATAAAACCTAACAAAACAGACTTGCAAAAGAGACAACTATTTTGGTGATCTTGTTCTGACTAAATAGTAGCTTCCATGGATTTTCAAGTACATACGGTATCACTTTCGTCATGAACGCTGTATTTGTCTTTATCATAATACATTGTGCACTTAGAAAGCGATTTATTCGAGCCTGTCGTCATAAACGTTTGTTGCTTACATAAGACATTGCAACGTAGCTTGCAGCCAAATTTAACAACATAATAAATGAAACCGATAAGCGTCCATTCAGGTAATTATACTTGGAATAGTAATGTAATTTTTCAGTGCATACGGAATTTCTCCTGCTGAATCTCTTTGCTGGACATAAGATCCTTTCTTTCGTACGCTTCGTTAATAAATTAGAACAATTCATTGTAGTCAGAGGTCGAATGGATG
The DNA here is from genome assembly GCA_030248195.1 of Trissonchulus latispiculum. Taxonomy (NCBI): domain Eukaryota; kingdom Metazoa; phylum Nematoda; class Enoplea; order Enoplida; family Ironidae; genus Trissonchulus; species Trissonchulus latispiculum. Next base: position 20,126 of record JASAND010015843.1, read on the forward strand.
TGTTTACTGCTTAATGAAAGGGAATTAAATGTACGAATGTAGTTTTAAGAATTAAAAAATGTGTATTGGTGTAAGCTTAAGATGACACGGCAAAACAAAAACCTCACTGATACTGGATTTTGGCAAGTTGTAACCAAGAATATAGAAAATCCCGGCTGCGACAGAGATGAGAATCTGTTTATCCGAAGATGCGAATCTGTTGTTTGTGTGTGCTGTTTGTGGTAGATAGCCATCCAGGCCCCTGACCTAGTGTTCAGCTATCCTCAAGCTTGTTTGGTGAAATTTGTGCTTTACACGGATTGTACCTAGTCGTTTCTCCAAATTGTTCCTTAAGGCATGTCGGTGGAGAGTATGGCTACCTTAAGGTGGTGGTTTTCTTTCGTGAAAGTAAACCAAAATGTCTAAACTTTCAGGAGTTCTAATCTTCTAAATACATTAGAAACAATCCCGGAGTCTTTGCCGAATAAGTCTCATACAGTTGCTTGAAAGTAGCCAAAACCATGTTCAATCGAAACAGCTCATCAAACTGTATAGCTTTTCTTTTAAACCAATTACTCATCTTCAACATTCAGAGAGCTAAACGAGATTAAAAATAATTGGAATCAAAAATCAAAAGATTTTCAAATTTTCAAATTTTCAATTGCTGCAACATGTAACCCGCAACGTTCATCAACGATGTATCCAAATCAAAAACCGTCTGCAAGAAAATATTTTGTGCAAAATAACCTTGACTACATTAGTCTAGCTAAAGTTTTGGCTACAAAACCAGTTTTTCAACAACTGCGATCGCTATGTTTTAAACAAGAATTTATCCGAACTGCCTCAATCGTTCATAATCGATTTCACAGAAACATTTTCGCACTTTTGTCGATGGTCATTTTTCTTGGTTTTTGCTGAAACGTTCATAAAGTTGTGTAATTCCCATTTGAAGTGCAGAAAGTTGATGAAATTTCAAAATTGTTTCAAATAGTTACAAGGTTTAACTAAAATATAAATAAAAGTTTACCTTACTGGTAAACCAATAGTTAGTGGTGGGGAGACAAAAATGTTGGAAAAGAGGGAAGTTGGACTGGAAAAAGCACTGGAGCACGAGGAGAGTGGGTGTTGAGTTGAGTTAGTATTGGAAAGGGGATTAGAAAGCAAAAATGGGAAATTAGATGTTAGGATTTTTTCGTTAGCCCCAAAAAAATGCAGAAATCAATATCCGAATTTTAAAGACCGACCGCAAGGCACAAAGGAAAGCTGTCAACTGAATGTGGGATGACTAGTGCTTACGAATGGGAAGGGATACTGAGCAATTGAAATTTATCTAGGTATATCTGTGTTCTCAATTCTCTACACGCCAGAAAGGAAACGATCTTTATGATGGTTGAGAGAAAATGAATGCTTTCATATTTTAACAGAATTTCAACCATAAAGATACCACATTTTCGCATCCGAAACTACTCAATAAATACCAGACACTCAAGTAACTTAATTATTAACAATTTTAAGGAGTTTTAGGTTTAATGTTTAATGCGTATCTTAAGGAAAACTCACGAAACAATTTAATGAAATAAAACCAAAGGGGAGGTAGTAGCGACTGTCGCTACTGTCTACACTAGATATCGTTTGCCATATAATTCCTTAAATTGGACAAGTTAAAGCGGTTTGAAAATAAACACCTTAAGCACATATTCTGTTACAGTACTTTTCTTTGTGCCCATTTCTGGTTTATACAACTTTTTGGCAAAAATTCTTAATTAAAAGAATCCTTCCCATATGGGTTTTGTAAATCCGTCCCCACCACCTGTATTACTTTAAAGGGGTGCATAAATATCTTGATCGCCGTGCATAAATATGTTACGGAAGTATGGACGTGCACTGATTGCTCTTTTGTTCTGGTTCATGCTACGGATTAGGACAGCGGTGAGACTTTTAAGGACACTTCTAAGGCCAGACTTGTTAGTTTTAAATGTACAATGACACAGCGCATTACTATGATTAGACAGTTGCATTTGCAAATTGCTTAATTGATCAACAAATTATTAAAAAAGTGTTGTGCGATCTAGTCTTGGAGCGGAATATTATTAGTGTTATTTATGTCGTAAGTTATCTTTCGAATCAGGACCACGATTGCCGTCGTCTAAGTGTAGATTTCACTTGTGTTTATTACTCTTGCTTGATCTCACATGCCATAACTCTGACATGTTGTCTTCAAGCAGTTTATAAATTGCGTTGGTTCGTCCTACTACGAACTCAGACACATTGCGAATTTTTGATCTTTCAAGTTTCTATTCAACTATGGCCCAGCTGTAATTTTTAATTCGTCGATTCCTGTAGAGTGATAAGCTCTAATCAATAACTAATATTCTTTTCTTAACATGCACCTTCACACAAATGTTCCATTTAAATCTTAGTGAGCCCTCTTTTTGACGGGGCATCTATCTCATCTCGAACCCACATAGATTTCAAGCAAACAGTTTGTATTTAATAGAGCGTGACAGCAACAAGAACAATAGCATTAATAATCTTAAACGGACATACTCAGATAGAAAGTCCTTCTTTTTAAACAACACTTATGTGTAATAGGCGGAGCTAGAATTTAGTTTTTGTAAAAATGGTGGACACCGCTTAAAAAACACGAACAAATTGGTATATGCGGTCAAATATGCTTTGTTTAATTATTATTTAATACAAATTTAAATATTGTTTTCCCCAGGTTTACAAGATAACATCCTACTAATCACTTTGTCTTTGCGAATAGAGAAACATCAAACAATTCCATCACAACTCTACATCTGTACGTTTAGAAAGCTCTACTCAAAGGAAGATTTGATGTACAGACGTTTGACTAAATTAGAACTTGAGTGGAATGCTATGATATAGTCAAGCTACCAATGTTGTTTGCATGCATGAAGAAGAACATTACATGTGTTTGCATGGTACTGGATTACAATGCACTGATTTTACAAATACAAAAAAGCGCCGCTGGAGATGACGATAGCTACAATTATGGGCAAACAATATATTTGAATTGATGAAATTGTTTAATCAAAGATACTTAATTTTTAAGATGGGGCCTCAAACATCAACAGGGAAGATAAAGTAATTAATAGTTGCTCCGGATTAATAAAGCAATTGCTAATGCAATTTAAGTATATATAGGTTTGCATACTATATCTTTTGTAGCTTTTGCATCGTAGAAATACTGAAGACATTTTATGTCCATTCCATCGAGTTTAATGTTTGATAGATCTGACTGACACGAAACTGTGAACGAATAATAGGCGAGTGCTGATGGAAACTCTAAACAATGGGCTGTGATGTACTGAATGCAAACATATAAACATCAACTGACTCAGGTGCCCACGATCTTAGCCATATACAAGCAAGCGCCAAATCATGCGTAGCGGCTACTATGAAAACAATTGCGCTTGTAACACGCTGTAAGCATAATTTTAACCCTTTTTAACAATTTGAGCTGTTGAAAAGGACGACTTGAATTTCGAAGTCTGCATTGAATTCTGTAAAGTAGATTACTGATGAAGCACTGTACAAATAATTTTTAATCTTTTTCAGCAGTTTCAGCGGGGGAAAGGACGTCATAAAATTTGCAATTGGAGTCTACAAAGCAATTGCATTAGAGGATTATGACTGAATAAATTAGAGTACCAGTGCTTTTAAGTTTTAAGAATTTGTCCAGTATGAGTCCATGTACATGGTGGAAATAGGGCTCTCTAGAAAATTTAGTGACATTATAATTACAACGCAGACCATAGCCCCAACTGCTGCTTTAGACATTCTGTACACTAGTTTATTGTTTAATAGATCGGACAGACGATACTGTAAACATATGGTGGGTAATCGCTGATCGAAACTCTGGGTTAGTAATGTAGTAAAGGGTGGGATGTGATATACCGAATACAAACATATAAACATCATAGGTGACCCAAAAATATGACATAACTGACTCAGGTGCCCACGAACCCAGCCATGCAAGCACCAAATCATAAGTCAAGGCTACTATGAAAACAGCTGCACTTGTAAAGCATTGTAAAAATAATTTTAACTCTTTTTTAGCAGTTTCAGCGGTTGAAAACGACGACTTGAATTTTGATGACTGCAGCTTTATTCTGTAAAGTGTCGGCGTGTAGATGACTACCGACAAACTCAAACTCGTGATTGACCAGTACTTGTACGTCTGTTGTAGAGTTGAATTGGGCCAGTAAGAGTCCATGCAAATGCTTGAAAAAGGTCTGTCCAGAACACTTAGTGACATCGCAATTGCAAAGCAACACGAAGCTGCAATTCCCGTTTTAAAACATTCAATTCTTCGATTATTACCGTGCCGAAATTGTACTGGGAAAAATATAGCAAAAAATCTAGTAATTCCTGCCGTTACATACAATAAAGAATTACACATCAGTCCGCCATAAAACATAAAATCAAACAAGTATGCAATCACCTGTGATAACACTTCTAGATCATGTGAACAAGAGATAAGCTGTAAGCCGACTGCAACATAGAATGGCTGATTGATACCAGCCATTAGCATTATGAAGAACTCACAACTAGCAATGGTGCATGCTATAACACAGAATAATTGCTGGCGCAAGCTGACTTTCCTCAGGAATGTCACAATTGTTCCAATCTGTGCACAGCATGCAATGAGATATGTGAAAATGAATGGGATGTGTTTCTGCCACATGACAGAAAGTTGTTCTTCCGTAAGCTCTGTAAAACTAAGTTTATAAGTTTATGATCTTATGTTTCAGCGCTTTAATACACTGCGCGCAATGCCGCTTCAAAAATTCGACAATTCTTTTCAAGGTTAGTTCGTTACCAACATGTGACAGTATGGAAATAGCTGCACATTTATGACTAAAAATGCCATTCGGCTAAACACTGCGGAAGCCATCAGATTAAACTAATTTTATCTATATGATGGTGTCACGAACCTCAGCTATCAAAGATGTAGTCATATCGAAATACTATGCTACTGGTTATTTATCATAAACTACTCTTATGTTGCAAAAATGAAACCGATTTTTTCCAAAAATTATACGGCATTTGCGATGCCAGCAGTGGGTTGCTACTCAAACTTATCTAATATCTTCTACACCAATACCCGTGTTAATTACTTCGATAGCTATCCTTTAGCTAAAAGTGATCGTGTGTCCTGTATGAAAAAATTCTGGCAAAGATCTATATAGATTGC
>JASAND010015844.1:0-12943 GCA_030248195.1 Trissonchulus latispiculum
AAGAGCTATAATATGCGGGGCTAGAGCTATAACGTTATTACGATTACGTGCTGAATAAGGATCTGACAGTTCCTGCAGTTGTCTTTATAGCGACTATCAGAGGCGTTTAGGCTGTGAGATGTGTATATACATTTTAGTCGACATTTCTTGACCTTCACTGAGTAACTTTTGAGGTTTACTTACAAGCTTAAAGGCGTCAATATGAGCCCGAGAAAGCGAGCTGCTCATATTAAGCATTTAAATCTTGTCTTTTAGACATTTAAATGCTGGCTCATATTAAGCATTTTGAATCTTGTCTTCTACCCATTTAGATGCTGGCTCATTAAGTATTTTAATCATGTGTATATACATTTTAGTCGACATTTCTTGACCCTCACTGAGTACCTTGAGGTTTACTTACAAGCTTGAAGGCGTCAATATGAGCCCGAGAAAGCGAGCTGCTCATATTAAGCATTTAAATCTTGTCTTTTAGACATTTAAATGCTGGCTCATATTAAGCATTTTGAATCTTGTCTTCTACCCATTTAGATGCTGGCTCATATTAAGTATTTTAACTCTTGTCTTTTACGTATTTAAATGCTGCCCTTAGCTCATATTGCATTTTACATGCGACTGCAAGGAGCATTTTTCCTACTTGTATATATATATATATATACATATCTGTGTTAATACGTATATCTAATTATGGTTTTTGCAGAGTTTGATAGAATACTTCTATGTATGCGTGCTTTCCTGCGTAGATATATATAATGGCCCGATCGCTTACACGTGTTTCTTCGTCAATTGTTGTTGGACTATTGCTGTTTTTTGCGTTCCAGTGGGGTACGCATATAATGCTGATCTTTGCATGTTAAAGATTCCTAAGCCTGAGACTATATATAGACCTAAGAGCGGTTGAGTTGTGTGAACCTGTGGGGGAAGGGAATCCCCAACGGTGAAAAATCAAATCTAGAATTTATGTGTGTATCAGAGCCTAATGTTAACGCACATGTGGCTGGTCTCAGGCTCAGGCTTAGAGCTCTTTAAAATGTAAAGATAAAAAGGTCACATTTCTAACTCTCTCCATAGCTTTTATGTAAAAAGGTAAAGGTTGCCCCTGGAGAAGTCTCCCACCCTTGCAGGGTATGGGGGTGCCGGTGCTCATCCCCGGTTTCATTGCCCTTGAGCCAGGAGTGTCACCTCTTCCTTAGCGAGCCTACCTGCCACTGAGCTCAGAGGTCTGCCTGACTTTGGAGTTTGAGTGTCCACGTTAGGATTTTCGTTTGTCCAGCTGTAATATTGTCATCGTCTCCTCAGGGATCTGTGGACTTCTAGGTGTTTAGACTGTCTTTCATTTTAGCAAGCATATACAGAGATTTTTCTCATCTGGAGGGTCAACGATGGGACTTGGAGCACCAGCTTGAAGAAAAAAGACAGAAATTGAATCATTACCAGGATCAGCTGCATCAGAAGGAACGCGAAGTCATGGTTTTTGAGCAGAGATTGAAAGAAAGAGAAAGATATCTCAGGAAGAGGATAGATACAACAAAATACGTACGTACGTGAGTACTCAGTACTTACATAGACGTAATTTTATTTCATTGTAGAATGCTGGTTTAGTGGTTCACTATATAAATAATTGGCTTATCATAGGGGTAACATTGTGCAGGAGGCGAAGTTTTGGGGGAGGTGAACTGGCGGCCGAACCGGATTGTCCGGTTTTTTGCCCAAGAAACCGGAAAAATCCGGATTCTGGGGGGGGGTGAGGTCCAGGTCTGGAGGGGGGGGGGTAAAACCAACCCTCCCCCAAACCCGCCCCCCCCCCTCCCAAGCACATCATCCATGTATGGTAGTGACGCGGGAATCAGTAGGAATTGCAGCAATTGCAGTGCAGCTTTTTGATTCATAGGGGTCGCCACGGCGATCCTCAGTGTGATACAGAATTTGTGTGTATATATACGTATATAATATATACTATATATCTATATATATACGTATACTGGAATCTGCGAACAAAGAGTGCATTTATTACGTAATCGTTGTTTATATATTTCTCAAATCGGAGTGGCGTTTCTGTTCAATGTATTGCTTGTGCAGTCGTAATTACGTATATATCTCTTTGACTCCATTATAATATGGTCATACACACTGGCGTAGCCAGAAAAAAATTTCGGGGGCGGGATGCCAAAATTTGGTGTGGGTTCTGGGGGGCTGAAGTTGAAAAATTTGCTTTGCTTTTAATTGCACCTATTGCTGAGCAGACTAGTTGAGAGCTTACGTATATAATTTACCACTACATGCATTTATTGTTTTAGGAATTAAAGGATATGAAATTAGTTCCAGAAATACTGGTGGTCACACCGACGTACAGTCGTCCTACTCAGCTGGCTGATTTAACCAGGATGGCTCAAACGCTGATGCTGGTGTCTAATCTGAGATGGATTTTGATTGAAGATGGTGCCTCGCCTCAGCCTCATGTTGAAGCCTTGCTAAAAGTGCTTCATGCTTTTTGGAAGAATTTAGAACTCTACGTATTTATTCATTCGCTTTATAACTAGACTCATTACACTCGTTTACCTGGGCGTTTTAATCTACTTGGATTGACCTTTTATCTTAAAGGAAATCAGTCAAATTTTAGTCGGCACAATCGCGTAGTTTTCTAATCGTGGCTAACCGCTTTAACTACAGAACAATAACAATTTGATTAGATTCGTTACGAAGCATTCTTTAAGGTGGAGGTAACATATTTACCGCAGACACTTTCAAAACGTCATAAATTTTATTTAAGGACTTATAGCAAATGCATAAAATAAAGTCATTTTAAAGCTTGAAATGAGGACATTCTAGTGATAGTCAAACTTCATGTAGCAACTTTCTAGAGTGATTTACACAGAGGAGACAACAGCAAAACAAAACAACCCATTTTGAACCAACAAGGATTTCGGAAATTTGTGCAAATTAATCAAACTTTGCTCCGTACCAAGTTGACCTGCTGAGTCTTGCCGAGGGTCATTTTTCTTGGTTTCGCTAGAAGTTACCCATGACCCGAGAAATACGTATATCTGAAAGTGAAACTTTTTCGAAATTTCATGATTTTTCGACAATTCAAATAAGAATTACACAACTTTGTAAAAGTTTCCCAAGAAAATTAACCCTCGGTAATAGTGCGAAGAATGTTTCTGTGATATTCTTTGCAGTTTGGTTGAGGCAGTTCGGAGAAATCCTTGCTTCAAACAAACTAGTTGCAGTTTCGGAAAAATAGGATTTTTAGCCACAACTTCAGCTAGACTCAAGTAATCAAGCTTATTTTTAAACAAAATATGTGCATGCAGACGGTTTCTAATCGAATACATTGTTGCGGAATGTTGTGGTTCCATGCTGCAGCAATTGACAAAAATCTGGAAATTTGGAAATCAGATGGGTTTTGACCCCAAAAAATCTTTAATCTCATATCTCTCTCTGAATGCTGATAATAGAAAAATCGGTCTTCGAGCATAGTTTGACGAGCTCTTTCGATTGAATATGATTTTGGCTAACTTCAAGCAACTCTACAAGACTGTATAAGACTTTTTCGGCAGAAAACAAAAATTTTTTAATGTTCATGTTCAAGAAATACTTGACGATACGCGAATTTCACGGGAAGGATGCTGATCTGAACTTCACCCAAGTCAACGATTATACGTAATAGAGAAGTCTTACTTTCGTGATGTTTGTGAAAATATAAGTTTTAATAAAGTTCTGCTAGAGCTGAGCCATGTACGTCGACATTTTCCCCTCGTGTAAATAAATTGTGATTTTGCAAAAATACCCGAATCCTTCAACTTTCTTGTCCACGTCCCTTGCGTTTTTGCCACGCTGGTGCTTAATTTGGAAACTGTTACAAATTTAGATAATACTGTTAATTTTCTGTAGCCTACTTTTGGTTTCAGCGATGTAAACTGCGCTACGTATACCTGTCCACGCCTACTCCGCCGGATCAAAAATTGAATAAGTCTGAACCTCGATGGATAAAGAGGCGGGGAATTGCTCAGAGAAATACAGGCTTAGCCTGGATTCGCGAGAACTACAGTCACCGTTTGCTACCGCCTGAGCCTGTTGTCTATTTCGCTGACGATGATAATACTTATGATATCAGGTTGTTTGAAGAGGTAAGTTAATTCGACGATAAGGCTACAATGTTTTAAACTGTGTTTATTTGATTTTGACGAGAATTGCGGGCCCCTCAGAATATTTAATGAGTTCCGAATAATTATTGTTGTTTTTATTTGTTTCACAGATGCGATTCACCAATCGAGTGAGCGTTTGGCCAGTGGGGATTGTGGGCGGTCTCATGGTGGAGCGTCCACTGGTTGATCAGTTTGGTCACGTTTCCGGTTTTGTTTCCGGTTGGAAGGTTAATGGCAGAGCTTTCCCGATGGACATGGCTGGCTTTGCAATAAATGCAAGGTACGTACATACGTGTTCGTGCATCTTTTCAGCTCCCCTATCTTAAAATATCACTACTTCACCTTCTTTACAGGGTTTTTTTTTGCGTCCAGATGTGCGTCTGGACGCAAAGTTTCTTATCTGGACGCAATGAAATTTTAGCGGGACGCAAGCTAGACGCAACATTATTTCGGGAGAAAATTCACTTTTGTAAGAGTAAAAACTTTAAATGTTTCGAGTACCAATTTTTCCGTTTTTTCCAAAAATTTCTTCGGGTCCTGGGGGCTCCGCCCCCAGACCCCCGCTGTTTCCCACTTTGTCATGGAATGCCAAGGTGCAAGGTCATGTCTCAATGTTACTCAATGTTATTTGTTAAGTTGTTGTCCACCTGCATCCATATATATCAGATTTTTTCGAACTCATGAATTTCACGTCAATAAATACATAAAGATTACTAGGTGCATTTATATACATTTATATATATTTATACATTTATATTGTTCTCATTCAACAGGTCAGGCAGACCTATGTACGAGCAATTCACTATCCATTTATTGTAACTAACGTTAATAGTATTTACAAATGCTTCACTGTTTTGCAGTTGAATAACGCTGCCTGGGGCATACATGCTTCTCTGTTGACTTTATACTGAGTTTATTCAAAATTCAAGAATTCACAGATGCAATTAACACAAAAAATGCATTAGCGTTAGCAGCTTTAGTTAGAATAGATGTAACAGTTGCCAAATAATCTTTTTAAACATTTCCACAACGGATTTAATCCGTAATTTCGAAAAATTTCCAACTTCTGGGGGGCTCCGCCCCCAGACCCCCCGGTGCTCATTTGCAAGGAGGTGACTAAAACCAGGATCAGGATCCATTTCAGAATCAGGATCAGGATCAGGTGACTAAAAACAGGATCCATTTCAGGATCGGCTAAAAACTTCAGGATCGGGTTAGTAGTGGATCCTGATTTCAGGATCGGGTGTCTAAAACCAAGATCCATTTCAGGATCGGCTTGTAACTTCAGGATCAGCGTCAGGATCGGCTTATAAGTTCAGGATTTGACTTAGGAAAGGCTCCTGAGTTTACTGAGTTCAGGATCGGGTGTCTAAAAACAGGATCCATTTCAGGATCGGCTTGTAACTTCAGGATCAGCGACAGGATCGGCTTATAAGTTCAGGATTCGACTTAGGGAAGGATCCTGAGTTCAGGATCGGGTGTCTAGAAACAGGATCCATTTCAGGATCGGCTTGTAACTTCAGGATCGGCATAGAACTTCAGGATCCGACACAGGGGTGGATCCTGAGCTCAGGACCGAGTGTCTAAAAACAGGATCCATTTCAGGATCGGCTTGTAACTTCAGGATCAGCTTCAGGATCGGCTTATAAGTTGAAAGTCGACTCAAGTCGAATCCTGAAGCTGATCCTGAAGTTAAAAGCCGATCCTGAAATGTATCCTGTTTTTAGACACCCGATCCTGAACTCAGGATCCGCCCTCAAGTCGAATCAGCCGATCATGAAGCTGATCCTGAAGTTACAAGCCGATCCTGAAATGGATCCTGTTTTTAAACACACGATCCTGAACTCAGGATCCGCCCTCAAGTCGAATCCTGATCTTATAAGCCGATCCTGAAGCCGATCCTGAAGTTACAAGCCGATCCTGATATGGATCCTGTTTTAGACACCCGATCCTGAAATCAGGATCCACTACTAACCTGATCCTGAAGTTTTCAGCCGATCCTGAAATGGATCCTGTTTTTAGTCACCCGATCCTGATCCTGATCCTGAAATGGATCCTGATCCTGATCCTGATCCCGATCCTGGTTTTAGTTACCTCCATTTGCAATAATCCTGCTATTAAGGATCACCAGTTGTCAAAGCTTGCGAAACCGAATGTATGTTTTAATGTTTGATACCTTTCTTCTCAATCATATTCCAATATTTCATATTTCAAATATTTCATAAATTTTTAATACTTTAATTAGTTTAACTAACATTGAAATATCGGAATAATGTGTGTCAATAATATATATATCGAAAATTACTAAGTTCTGCAACAGACGCCAAATAAAATCTTTTTAAACATTTCCATTACGGATTATTCTGTAATTTCAAAAAAATTCATCAACTTCTGGGGGGCTCCGCCCCCAGACCCCCCGTCGTGTATGTTGAACACATCTATATTCTTGGTAGGTAGTCCTGTAATCGTGCATTACCGTTAAGCAGCATCAGCTTTCTAAATAGTCTAAATAGCTTTGCACTAAAGAAATTATCGAAATTTTTATGAATAAAACAATTTTTGCACTAAAAAACACGCTAAAACAGGATTTCTCCCTGGACGCAAAATTTCTTAACGGGACGCAACTTAAATTTAGCGGGACGCAAGGTTGACGCAAATCCGAAAACCAAAAAAAACCCTTCTTTAACAACGGACTGCTTGTTGAGAGATATAGAATCGATATTGTGGAGCGAAATAGCTTACCTTATTGAGTACCAATTTCACGCTAAATGGGTATATATATTGACGAAAAATATTTATTGTGCCTTCTGATATAATTGTTATTGATTTGCATGATGGGCATTTTAAATAAACCTAAAAATTTATATATTATTTTATTCTGTAAATGATATTATACCGACTGATTCATACTTTTGCATGTCTCTAAATTTTTCAGTGAAATTTCTGTTTGTCTGTCGTGATTATAGAATTATTATGAATCATGAAAAAGTGTTGTTTTCCTATGAATCAGATGTTGGGATGGTGGAGACTGATTTTTTGGAGTTGTTAAGCATTAGCAGGGACGATTTAGAACCTAAAGCCAGCAATTGCACAGAAGTATGACTATTATTATTGCTGGGTGTAAGCTTTATTGACTGGTTTTGGAAGTTTTAGATTTGTCGGTATTGAATTCTGAATTCTCCGCTGAAACGAGCTTACAGTATTTCTATTTATAATTGCAGTATATATGACCAAAAATTGCAGAACCCGCATTATCTATGGTTCTAGTTTTCAGGATTACAGCTCAAAAATGATGACTCACCCGAGCTGGCAGGGGCTTATCCAGGATTTTGATAAGGGAGAGGGTCCAACCTAGGGTGATCCGTACCAAAATGTTTCCAAAAAGTAACGATGTTTGCGCTAAATATGGAAACAATTTTGTTTTGGCTCCCAAAAACTGGGTTCCGGGACCCCTGTATATGCCCCTGCGATCAAGAACTCGCCCGAATTAATTTGCCATGACATTTTTTGCGAAATTCTCTCAAAAACTTCACTCAACTGTCAAATTTTGTGCATTGATAGATTTCTTCTATGAATTTGTCATTGATGAGGTATAATAAAGAATAGGTCTCTTTGAAATTAAATCGTGGTATTTTCTAGCATAGGATTTTCAGTGTTTGTGATTTTGTTGTTCTAGGTTTTGGTTTGGCATACTCAAACGGCGGAGCCAAAGCTAAAGAAAGAGCTTCACCTACGACAGCGTGGTTATCGCTCAGATGATGGGATAGTGGTCTAAAGTTTTAGCTAACGTCATCAATATTAAATGGTTCTTTTCCATTGTATCGTGCCTACAAAATCCTGGCTATTGTTAGTTTCGTTATTTTATTTTTATGCTGATCAGGGTTTTTTGGTTGCCGAACTTTAGGCCAAATGGCGTCAACGACTCAAATTTTTTAGGCCATCAGCCAAAAAATTTAGGCCATCCAAATTTTGTTAATTTTTAGGTTGTGCGTTATTGTACGCATTGTTAAAATTACAGTTATCATGTATTCACGCGTTATATATTCAAAAATCGCGTTTAACAACAAAAATCGCCATCGTCACTGTTTAACAGACCAGAAAAACTACCTTTTTACCTTAAAATGGCAGAAACAGAACCTTGTTAGCATAGAAATAATAGTGCACGACAGTATTAATGAATTTATGAATTTTTATTGAAAATTAAAATAGGTAGGAGCATACGAGTATATATAGAGAACGAAAGAAAGAAAAATTTAAACTAACAGAAATAAAGTTAAACTACATACTAAAATAGCATTTCTTCTTTCTTCGATGAAATCTTTATAATAGCAAATGAAATTACAACTAGAATGTGTATTTATAAGTGCAAATAGACAGTGTAACTAGCTGGCAGCTGGCGCAGCCCAGAAATACAAGTGAAAATGTATAAATTCACGCCGAAGGCGCGAAAAATTTTTTTAGAAAATTGCTGTTTTTACTTAAAAATCAATAAAATTTAACTGGGGTTTCGTCGAAAAATTTAGGCCAAATGGCCTCAACGGCCAAAATTCTTTAGGCCATCGACTCATAAATTTAGACCATGGCCTAAGCTATGGCCTAAAAAAACCTTGATGCTGATATTTTACACAACTGATGCAACCCTATTCTCCTGTTGTTTAAATCGTGTCACGGTTTCTGTTTGGTAATAATCCTGGACTGAATTTCTGATTTTTATAGTTTTTGTCCAGTTTCAGTTTGCATAAAAATATTTTGCGTATCCTTGAAACCGAATGAATGTGTAATGAACCTCGTCGCGCATTTCAATATCAAAATCTAACATCAAACCACTGGCGGATCCAGGATTTCGTGACGGGGGGGCGGCAAAATTTTTCCAGCGGGGGGTCTGGGGGGCGGAGCCCTCCAGAAGTTGAAGAAATTTTTTGTTTTTGCAATAAAATCGGTACTCGGATCTTTAATTCTTTTTATACTGAAGAACTGAACAAAATTTTTAAAATTCTTGACATTTTTAGGCAAAAATGGTAATTTTCTCCGAAAAATCGGACGCATTTCAAGCTTTTCCTTCACAAATGCAATAAATATGCGGTTAAAAACTAGAAAATTCGCGCCGAAGGCGCGAAATTTTTTTGGTTTTTTGCTCTTTTTCCTCTTTCTCTCCTTAATTTTTCCTACCTTCGAATCGCGACGGGGGGGGGGGGGCGGCCCCCCCCCCCCCCCCCCCCTGGATCCGCCCCTGCATCAAACTGCATGAATTTCTGGAAATTTGCTTGTAAACTAATTATTTGAAAATGGAACTAAATTTTCTTTGAATGATTTCATTTCAGTCAGACCACCACACTAATAATTTTTGTTTTACAAACTTTTTGTTTGTTGTTACTTTTAGACAGAAGAAGGATTGACTTGACCTTAGTATGGGCTGATGGTGTGATATTATGTCGCTTTTCTGCCAAAGAATGAAGACATATTGAAGAAAACAAACAATTGAAGCACTAACTGAAGCGGATTGTGACATGACATGATTAAACTTTGTTTTACTCTGACTGTTGATCGCACATCAGTAAAAATTGACTCAGTAAACTTTGTGTAATCAGTTGTGGATTATTACAAGTTCCTTGAATAAATTCCAATTGTACCATTAAAATGGCTGTGCTAACTTTTGCTAACTAAACGAATAACTCGGCATGAGTCTGGGTGTGTAATGTATGGTAACCACTTGAACTTTAGTGCTCTACCATTTACTTTTGCCATAGTTCGTAGGGCTTTTTGTCGGATTGAAAAATGTTAACATCATAAGTCCAGCAGACTTCGTAGCACCATGGTCCCGCCTGAACCTCCCCCCACCCGAGTGGCGAAAATACAAACTATCTCGATTTCCAATCGACTAGTAAAACTGTGCTGCTACAGTACTATATTCCATCTTTAGAAAAAGTCCGGAACAATTCTGGAAATTTTGAGCTCCTAATACATTGTGTCATAGGAATTTTCTGAAAAGTAGCCAAGAACCTGCTGCGTTAACTTTATCAGATCTTTCGTGTCCATCCAATTAGGAAATGTATTATGGTTTTACTCACCACATAGTGACAGACCGACAGAGTATTCACCTTTAGCACTTTTTAAGTTATAGTCCGGTGTTCCCACATAGGTTGTCTCCATGTTTAACCTGTGCTTTTTGGTCCGTTCACGGGCTATGAAATTAAAAGATATTAGGAATCCAGGTTTGACTTGCTTTTTAGGTAGTATATGAGCTGTGACGCATTATCAAGAATAGATAGAGAATAATAGAAAATTTAGATTTATTTATATTAGAATTCTTGGATCAGATTTGGCTACGTCTCTTTTCCGGTCTCATCCCTTTTTCCAAGTTTTTGTGCAGTCACACTAAGTTTAACCATTTCCCACTTTAGTACTAAATCCACTTTCGTATTAGCGAGATAAGAACCTGTGATGGCACTTATGCTGAATTAATAAGTTTCGTTTAAAGATTTCTTTTAATGTTCGTTCAGGCTATTGTATTTTTCATACAATTTTTGTCCTTCCCGATTTAGTTCATAACAGTTAATAATAATAATAATAAGCTGATTTCAATAGAAAAGCTCGGTCGGTTGCGCTGCGACAAAAATTCATATGTTCAAAGATTGAAAATATGCACCGAGGTGTTTCTTCTAAGATTAGCCAGCAGCTCATTGAATATATACCGTATAACTTATCCGAAATTATAGTAGATGCGCCCAATCTGCGTCACCTTTTGTCCACGCAAAAGGAGTGGTCACTTTGAAAAGCTGTAACTTTTGAATGGCAAAATTTCATAACATAAAACTTTACAGAAGTCTTAAGTACCTCTGCTTCTACATTTCTGTAAAATTTGACGGTATTAGGTAAAGCCAATCGTAAGTTGTAGCCATTTTTATGCTCAAAAATGCAGTTTTTCGCTGTGAGAAGTTCATTCCCTAAAGTGCGTCGGACGTGTCCTAAAGTGCGTCATTTCAAAGTTCTTATGATTTGCATTAAAAACCAAACTTTGAGATGCAATAACCTCTGTTTCCGACAATTTTATGCTGCAAAATTTTTATACGGTATGGCTTGTATATAAACAATATATATCAAAATCAACAAAATCTGTGACCTTCGAAAAATTTGTTAAAATGCCGGTACTGTATTATTTAAAGCGAATTTGAGTTGTAAATTAAACTATAACAATTAATAAAATGTAATTTTATGATTTAAAGCAGGAAACAACGACTTTTACTAAAAAATAAAATGCCATAAAAACAGCAAATTTGGTATCAGATTGCTCAGAATTATTCCTACGATTGTTTTCGCACTTAGTTTTGTCTTAGGTTAGGTTATAAAGCCAGTATTTGCATTTATTTGAAGCAAATTTACATGTAAAAGATACGAACGCACATTAAGGATATTTGCGCAAAAAGTTAATTTAGAGCGACGCACTTTAGGCACTGATCAGTGGTTCCAGTAAAATCGGAATTTCTCAGTTCTAATACGGTGAAATCAGGAATTGTTTATATTTTTGGAATCAGCAGATTCTAACGAACAATTTGATAGCTGACACGTTAAACGTTGTTAAGTATTATGATTGTTAGGTGCATAAAACTGAATTCGGGACATTGCTTAAAATTTGGCGGACAACGGGTGTTTTATTCAAAGTATAGTGAATTTTGTAGCATTGTGCACGGTTAAAAAAATTTTAGCAAATAATTTTTACGCCATTGCATAGAGCTTGAATAGACCTGCTCAGAAATGTGAAAACTTTAGAATATCTTCCATTTTGTAGTGCACCAGATAACTTTAAACGGCTGCGTGACGCACTTTAAGGTATGACGCAGATTGGGCGAAAAGTTTTTAATTTCACAATCTGTTGTTTTAAAGACAGCTAAATAAATCCCATTTCCACATTCCCTCTCCTGAGATGGGTTTTCATTTCTGAATCCTATCCTATTCCAGGTGCTCTCATGTAAACATTAAAACTGATGAAATTCTATAAACTGTTTCGTAAGTTTCTATGTCTTAATTTTCGTGCACATCGTTTTAGCAGTTGCATAAGCTGGCTTTTGCATTGTGTAAAGTGTTTGAATAGTCAAAGTAAATTTAACTTGTACAACATCTTGTATCCGTTTCTACGAGACGAGGATTACAATAATCTTTTGACTATATATAATAAGGTACTTTAAGTGCTTTTACAAGTTTTTGATCACATTTAAAATTCCACTTCAGACACACTTCAATGATATAAAATGCTGTTAAATATTGCTGAAAGGTGGAATTTAAAGTGTCAATATGCGTAATGTTATCAATTAATCTTATCAAAGTTATATACGGAGTGTAATTTTTAAAAGATCATAGGTTGGCTCTGCTTATCTGACGTTGTTTTGACGCACACTGGAATATATACGCAGCACATGATTATATAAAAAGGCAGCACGTAATTCTCAATTCCTGCCAGATTGTACCATACAAAGTTGTCTTTTCACTTTTCAAACTTTTTCGCTGCTTGAGTGGTGGTATATATAAGCGGAAACTGTTATCGTTTAGTGTACACTTTTAGTTGTTATGGGGGAGAGTTGATTCCTGACTGAAGTACATCTCATGGAATTTCGTATTGCGAGTCGTTTTCCCATATTCGCCTTGTCTGTTAGACTTACAAGATAAATCGGTTGCTTGTATGCACCTCAACTTGCAGTAGCTTGGCATTAAAAATTTTTGATCCAAGTTCGGTGCTTCATTATCATAGGAAATATTATTTAATAGCTCTCCTCTCTTCCCTGTAGACATTTGCTACAGCGTAT
>JASAND010015845.1:0-48286 GCA_030248195.1 Trissonchulus latispiculum
GTTATGAGAAAGCTGTGTTACGTACGAGAATATGTGTTACGTATGTTAGTTGTATTCTTATATGATGTGTGGTGTCATTTTGTAGAGGGAAGCCTTTTCGTTTTCATTCATTGCTGGTAAGGTGGAAGGTACTTGAAGCGAGCAGGCAGTGAAAGATGGAACTGATCGTCCTGGTCCTTCAAAGTAGGTGGAAAATATCAGCGGTAGCGAAAATCAAGTATGTTTTTATTGAAATAATAGTTAATGTTTTGTATTTTTTATGTGAAAGTGTTTTATTTAAAGTTGTTTTTTTGGTTCCTTAAAAGGTAAGTTGTGTTTTGTTTATTAAAAGGTGGTGTATGCTTACTAAATGTGGACTCTGTATTATTGTGCTTTCGTGTACGGAATATGCTAGCTTTAGTTGTGTTGATAGTACAGTGTTTTTTTTTTTGGTGTGATTTAAATTTGAGGTGGAGCAGGAGTATGGAAGGCGGCTTCCCCCACGACAGCTGGTCGTGACTGTACTATTAATTTTTCATCAGACAAATTTTTTCGCAAACATCAATTTTTAGTTTTGGTTTCTAGTTGTTAGATAAAATTTTGTGAAATAAATTTTTTCAAAAATCAGTTTTATTGTTGGTTTTTGTTGTTGTTGTTGTTGTTTAGCTAAAAATTTAAGCTTAAAATGGCAAAAGATGGTAAGAAAAGATGTAAAATTTTGATAAAGGCAGGTAAATGTTCAGGATAAAACGTTTAGTATTATTAGTCTATTGTTCTGATGGGTTTTGATGCCTGTGGATATGGCAGTTTCTATTGCTGAAGGAGTGGGGGCCAAGTCTGGCGTGAACAAATTTTTTGGTCGGAGTGATCTCTTTTTGGTTCCTGCAAGCAATTCTTTTAATGTTTAACTCATCTCTAGATTATTATTTTTTCGTGGGGGGAATAAGACAGGAAGACTCTGAGTAAGGTGACGGTAGGTCATAAGTAAGAGACATAGAATTCTTGTTTGAATGTTTAATGTTGTTTTTTATTAATTAGTCAAATTGTAATTGTTTTGTGGCTATTCATTTGTGTAATTTGGTGTTATTGGAGTATTTTGTTTTCATTTTAGGCCAGGAACATTTTAAGGCAGCTAAGATAAAGATTGAAGAGGCAGACGGTAGTGCTGTTGACAATAAGAAGATCGTTGGACGAGATTTGCAAATGGGCGATGGTTGCGGTGGCGACTATTCTACCTCTACTGTTAATTCGTCTGGTAAGTCTTATATTCTTTGTTCAGTTTTTTGTTTGTTTTGTATATGTAGTAATATATGAGTTATGAGTTTATGTTAAAAAAGTAATTTTGCGTTTGTTAGAGGTGACAAGTGTATTGTAAAAGTATGATTATGGAATTGTAGTGACACTATACGTACAGAAAATGGGGGGGGGGGGGGGGGGTAATTAAATAAAGGTAAATTTTCACAATGTATAGACATAAATATCTGCTATTAGGCAGCCATTTTGGTTTTTGTACTTCTTTTTTACTAATTTCGTTGACTGCAATGTACAATTTGAAACTTTCGTTGTGATATAAAATTGCAATATGACATAGTGTTCATTAACTAGAAATAGTTTTTTGAGTAATAGATGCCGACTTTTGCAGTGATAGCATTATGAACAATGCTTACTTATTATGTGTTACGCAGTCCTATTGATTTTACTTACTGACTATGCTGTTCCCCCCAGAAAATGGGAAGTGTACGTGGAACAGCCTCAATACACCCCTTGCGCATTTTAAAATACTTTTTCTATAAAATAAAAATAAACTATAGTTTAGAAACATAGAAAATTGAAACAGCAATGATTAAATGGTGAATGTAATTATAATCCTATGCATTTATCGTAATATAACAAATAGTGGTCCAAACAAGAAAAAACGCCCATGAACGTTGTTTCCATGAATGTGAGCTTTTTTGGAGTTCTCTCCGGTCAAAATTTCTCCGGTTTTAAAAATTAAAAATTTTCCGAAAAAACTTGCGCCTGATTAAACTATTATAATGCTAAAATACTCATACTTTCTTTTCATATACATTTAAGCAATTGATACTTTCATTGTATCTTCTCGTCCTCAAAAATGAAATTAAATTTGACAAAAATTTGGCCAAAAATACATGTACAACTTCAATGCATGCATATATTCACTATATACATATTAATTTGTATACTTTATAATATTATTTTTTTAATTTTAGAATCCAAGAGAGAACTGTTGGTACAAATACAACGATTGGCCTGAATTTATCAGAACGCGCTGCTCGAATCTTTGTGGAAGCCGACGATGAGTTAATCGAAAATCTTCCCCTTAGCCAAATCCTGCCCGGTGCGATCAATAATTAGCAAAACATTCATTTGGTGACAAATACTGTGATTAATTGCATAAATATTAAATCATTTGCAGAATTTCCCTTTTTGAATAGATATTGGTAAAGGTTTTAAAAATTGATAAAACATAACCAAAGCTCAGGTTTTATTTGATATACGTATCAACTTAAACAGCTTAACCTTTGTCAAAAGCTTTCATTTTTTACACAACATTCTTTTCTCGTTGATTTTATACATATAATCAGATTCACAAAATATAACAGCGTCAATTCTAACTCAGCTCAGCAAGACAAACCAGTTTAATGTCTAATTACTCAAAGCAATAATTCCCCCCTTCCCTTAGTGTAAAGAGGGAAAATTCTGCACATGAACCTAAGTTTTTTTGTAGTTTTATTTTGTACAAATGCTAATTGTATTGATAATTTTTAATTGAATGAATTATTGTGTTTTGTTTGTTTTTTGGAGAATAACAAGGATTACCTAAAAGTAAATTGCAAAAAGTTTAATACCTTGTAACAAATATCGGTTACTTTAAATGTGAAATCTTAACGTCAAAATAGTTTCACTACATACATTCGCTTTACCATAATTTCCAGTTGTCTATATTGATTAGAACATTACACCAACAAGAGAAACAAAATTTTGAAAGTACTGACAATTAATTTTAAAAGTATAAATAAACATAAATAACCGTGATTGTCAGAAATAAAATTTAAAAAAAGAGAAAAATTAGAAGAAGTACTAAATTAAATAGGTTTTTTACAAGACATAATAGCTACTGCGCTGGAAAATCATAAAATCATCAAGGTAATCTTTGTTTAATGTCTTCTCCAAACTTGTTTATGGGGGGGGGGGCGGGGGGGGGGGGGGGCGGCGGGGGGGGGGGGGGGGGCAGATTGATATTGTATATTACAATTTTCGATTATGGCAATAGTGTAGACAAGCGCATCGAAAAAATTTTTTATGAGTCAACTTGCATTTTTTGGCAAAATTCTACTCATCATACTTAACTTTGACAACTTTACTTAAAGTAAATTCAGAAACATTTGAAGAAGGTCAATGTGGCCAAGTAAACTAAACACTGTTTTATGATCGTACATGATGTGACAGCAAGTTGCAATTTAGTATTACATTTGGTTTCCCTGATAATTAGTGTTTATATTAATTTAAATTTAAGAATACTATCATTAAGATATCACTTCATCAAAATATGAATAAACAAGAATTTCGCTGAATAATTCAAATGTCAAATTCAACTTGATTTGGGGTGTTGTCGTTTTCACCCGCTTTCTCAACCATCATACAAGACATTCCACTTTTTGGCTTTTTATTGTTGTAAATAGTGAGATCAACTTATCACGTGATATTTTTTTGAATTCTGCAATATAATTTGTAAACTTGTCGATAGTAATAGAAAATTGTGTGGTTTAATAGTTTGTTTTGTAATTAAAAAATAAAATAAAAAAATAATTAAATTTTAAGAAATATTGAATTTATATTTTTATTATAAGTTTACCAACAGGGCAGTTGAACATATGGGCAAATGCAACTGTCAACAATGACAGGCTAAGAAGGTAACACACACACAAACATACAGCTTGGGCAGCTCGTCAACTTTCCCTATATATATATATATATATATATATATATATATATATATATATATATATATATATATATATATATATATATATATATATATATATAGGGGAAAAAAGTTGACAGGCTAGCAAGCTATGTTTTGTGTGTGTGTTTACCTGTCTAGCCTGTCATTGTTGAAGTTTAATGGGTAGTGAGTGTTTTAATTAACGTGTAATGTAGCCTGTCTTAGCCTGTCATTATTGACAGTCTAAGCATTCTATTGTTTATAGTTAATTTTCATGATATTTTTTCACATTATATACTGGTTTTGAACTTTTGGTTGTTTTGTCATTTGTTTAATGCTGTTTTGTTGTATTGATTATAGTAATGATTTAAATCGTAGAGAAAAACATTTAAAATTATTAAAAATTTTTTATTGAAAATAAATATTTAAGAACCAAAAAGAAGAATATAGGAATAAGATTTTTTTAAAAAT
Organism: Trissonchulus latispiculum; assembly: GCA_030248195.1. Taxonomy (NCBI): domain Eukaryota; kingdom Metazoa; phylum Nematoda; class Enoplea; order Enoplida; family Ironidae; genus Trissonchulus; species Trissonchulus latispiculum. Next base: position 4,418 of record JASAND010015845.1, read on the forward strand.
AAAAAACCAAGGGATTGTTTGTTGAGGAAAACAAAATAAAAATAAACAAAGAATTTTTTAACCAATTAACAATGGAATTTGACATTTAGTTATTCAGCGAAAATTTGTTTATTCATATTTTGATGAAGTGATATCTTAATGATAGTAAACTTGCTTTTAAATTGCTAGATTAAATATAGCAAACACTAATTATCGAAATAAAATGTAATACTAAATTCCAACTTGCTATCAATCATGTACGATATAAAAACAGTGTTTAGTTTACGGCTACGATGTTGTTTTTTTGCTAACTATAAAGGAATGTTTCCTGAATATTTATAAGTAATTTTGTAAAAAGAAAATTTAAAAATAAAAATAATAAAATAAAAAAAAAAAAATAAAAAATAAGAAAATATATATATAATAAGACAAAAAAGCTGACACATGATTATGAAAAATAAACAATGTTTTTGATTTTTACATTTTTGTATAAAAATCAGACATAACAGAAAAAAACAAATGCAGCACCTCGCTTGAAATGTTGAACAAAGAAACAATGCCAGTACAGCATACACAAGAATAGTAAAACAATGCTTAAAATGATAATGATAATAAAACAAGCAATGAGGGCGCATCAATGTAAAAACAAATACTTTTTTTATTATTATTTTATAATAAAATATAGTATATATAAAAAGTTTGGAGAAGAATTAAACAAAGATTATTGAAGATTTTATGTGGCGAGTAGCTATTATGTTTGTAAAAAACCTATTTATTTAGTACTTCTTCTATTTTCCCTTTTTTTAAATATTTCTGAAAGGTTATTTATGTTTATTTTATTTATATGTAGTATTTCAAAATTTTTGTTTTGTTGGTGTAATGTTTTTAATGATTGGTAGCGAAGGTTGTAGTGAAACTTTGGTTAATTTATTGTCGATTTGTTAAAGGTTTAATTTTGCATTTATTTAGGTATCCTTGTTTCTCAAAAAGAAAACACATATTCTTTTAAAAATATTAACAGTATTTGTACAAAATAAAACTACAAAAAAACTTAGGTTCATGTGCAGAATTTCCCTCTTTACACTAAGGGAAGGGGGGAATTATTGCTTTGAGTAATTAGACATTAAACTGGTTTGTCTTGCTGAACTGAGTTAGAATTGACGCTGTTATATTTTGTGAATCTGATTATATGTATAAAATCAACGAGAAAAGAATGTTGTGTAAAAAAGGAAAGCTTTTGACAAAGGTTAAGCGGTTTAAGTTGATAGGTATATCAAATAAAACCTGAGCTCTGGCTATGTTTTATCAATTTTGAAAACCTTTACCAATATCTATTCAAAAAGGGAAATTCTGCAAATGATTTAATATTTATGCAATTAATCACAGTATTTGTCACCAAATTAATGTTTTGCTAATTATTGATCGCACCGGACAGGATTTGGCTAAGGGGAAGATTTTCGATTAACTCATCGTCGACTTCCACAAAGATTCGAGCAGCGCGTTCTGATAAATTCAGGCCAATCGTTGTATTTGTACCAACAGTTCTCTCTTGGATTCTAAAATTAAAAAAATAATATTATAAAGTATACAAATTAATATGTATATAGTGAATATATGCATGCATTGAGGTTGTACATGTATTTTTGGCCAAATTTTTGTCAAATTTAATTTCATTTTAGAGGACGAGAAGATACAATGAAAGTATCAATTGCTTACGTAATCACAAAACAATACAACATTTTTAATTAAAACAAAAAATATCTTAATTCTAACGAAGGAAGAGGGAAAACTGATAGCATGCCCTTCCAAAATCACATCCTTCCCCCAAAAACAATCAAGTCCATTACAAAAAAAAGTAAAAAATTTTGGTAAATGTTGCTTTACACCTGCTCTGCAAACAAAAAGGTCAAAACCGAAAATCCTTAACAATTTTGTAGCCTCACACTAAAATTTTAGTCATTTTTTTTACTAATTTGTACACTATATAGGCGTATTTTTAACAAATAGTATAAAATTAATACAATTTTACTATTTTGTAAGAAAAAAACAGACCCCCCCCACCCTTCCCAAACTAAAAAAAGCGCCATCAGAGCCCATCCAACAAAAACCCAACAAAAAATTCCCTAAAAAACAAACTAATTAAACAACAATCTCCAATAAACACATGTATTTGTTTGCCAAATTAACAAACAAAAACCATACAATAAAACCAAAAACCTATTTCATACATAAACTATTAGCATCTCAAACCAATAGTTCGATAGTACAAAGTAACACAACCCACCCAGATCCAACTGGGCTGATTCTAGGGATTTTTTCTTGGGGGGGGCTTTTTGGGGGGCCCTCGGAGGGCGACTCCTTTTTTGGGGGGGGGGGGCGAAAATTTTTCAAAATTTTACACACAACATGCTAAACATAGCACTATTTTTATAGTAATCGTCAAAAAAGTTAATTTTTAGTGCAAAAATAGCGCAAAAATAGGCAAAAATCGACTAAAAATCTCCGAAGAGGCTGAAAACTTTTTGAAAATTTGGCCTTCTGAGCGATTTTCTCAGGGCAAAAGTTGGTACCAAAAGGGGCACCCACTTTTTTTGGGGGGGGGCCATTTTTGGGAGAGGGAACGATTTTTGGGGGGAAAGAGTGTTTATGAGGGGGCCCCCTCCAGTAGATAAAGCCCAGCCCAACATACTGATATATACAATAAAACACTTCTTTAAACGTCATAAACACATACGAGCATCATTTTCATGGACAACAGGTAGTGGAAAATTAAGGCAGCCACCGGAAACTGCAACTCTTTCTTCATAATCTAAAACAGAAAACAAAACCAACACTAACAGAAAAAACACCGGACATAAAACAATCATTCACCACAAACACGATTTTATACAAAATTAACCCAACCAAGCACAACCACTTGCAAAAATATGATTTCGCCAGAAATAGAACAACGGACCTCTCGAAAAACACAATTAGGCATGCAACTAATACACCACGAAGACGGAGCCAAGAGAAAACAGCACATAACTGCTACAACATTGGTACTCTCTGTACATCTCTCCCTCGCTTAAAAGAGGCTGGCAACGAGCAGCTCAAGGACCAAAAACAGGGAAGCAGCCAATCAAACCAAACCAAAGCAGATACATACATAAAACAAAAAGGGGCTGGATAACAGGTTCTTCTAGGAGACTACTGCAAACATTTGACTCCGCCAGGAATCAAACCACGGACCTTTCCTAATTGCACTTACACGTGCAACCACTACGCCATCAGAGAAACGGAGAGACGAACACATAACTTCTATATCATTGTTGTGCTCTGTACACACTCCTTCATTATATCTGACCACGCACTTATCCAGGGGACGGGGGCCATGGAACCATTCCCACCAACAAAATCGGAGGCAAAAGAAAAATTTTTAGTAAACAATAGAAATTCAGCTAAAAATTTCGAAAAAATTCCCCTGTGGCTCTAAATAGAAAACAAACATCTCAAAACTTCCAGCTTGAACCTGAAAGCGGCCGCCACTGGGTTCCGATGTAGCGCAAATTTCAAAAAACTTTTCGCTTGCCCCCTCCAAAATTTTTTTCTGTCAAAGCTAGTGTGTCACACGCATGGCTTTTTTTTGTGTTTTTTACTGTGTTTTGCACACTTTTTCTTAGAAAAACACACTTTTTCTTAGAAAAACACACTTAAAAATACAACGAAATTTTGAGATTCAGAAGCAAAATTTTACTAATTTCTTTAAAAGTTTTGAACTACAGAAAACCGTTTCCTGAAAAAATTTTGCGCCTGCGGCGCGCTTGTCTTTTCATTAATTTTTTCAAAGCTTTGGCGTCCTACCTATGTGCTTGTGTCCTTTTGCTTTTGTAATCCTCTAGTATATGTATAAATATATATATATAGTATATATATACGTACATACTTATTATTATATTAGTTTACCACATTATTTACTTTAAGCTGCATTAAATCTCTAGCACCGTTTCAATAGAAACTATGGTTTATAAAATAAAAAGGTTCAACTGTTTCCATTGTGGTTTTTTACCGATTTTTAAGAAATTTTTAACTTCTGGGGGGCTCCGCCCCCCAGACCCCCTGTTGCAACTATGCTTTTCTTCCTTTTCTTTCGATGATATTGCGCTCATTTCGTCCAAATCAACCATACACGTCAGTATCTATTGACTTTTATCGTTAGAACGACAAAAACCAACTAGGAATAGGCTATATGTAGTAAAAATAGTCGTAAACGCATATAAAACGCTAAAAATCAAATTTTAGACAAAAAACCAATATTCTTAGCAAAACACTTTTTCTTAGAAAAACACACTGAAAAGCACGGGTCCCAATTTGAAAAAAAACCCTGAACTCACACGACAACCATTGACAAAAACCAATAACCTATACTTTTCCACAAACTTATTAAAAAATAAAATCAACTTCAACCCCTCTCATCATACCATTACAGAACAGTTGACAAACTACAAACAAAACAATACATCATAAACACCACTAACCTCTAACCAAATCAGCATATTCGCTCAATTTTGAACTAGGCTCCCAACTAGGCTCCCAAACAACCTTGTATATACTTTTGACAACCACCACCAGTATATTTCTGGACTATCTTTTGAACACCATACTCCACCATTCCAACACCACCAGAGTTTCCACGACGCCCACTCGGACGGCCACTAACACGCGGCATCAGACGATAATCCAAAAACCAACAAACAAAGAATAAAAGATTCCAAAAGAGAATGAATATACCAACGCAGCTAAAACACATACATGAAACCATAGTTGTAACGCAGTTGCCAGACGCCCCCCATGTCGGAGGATCCCCACCCCAACTTTTTATAGCGGAGCACCTCTGGATCTGGTGACCCCCTACCCTTCTGCAGAATCTCACAACCCTCCCCTACAAAATTCTTTCTATTTTTATTCAAAATACTCCAATAGCAAATTTTTGAATTTTTTTTCAAATAATTCTCTCCATTAATATTTTCCAAATAATTCTATCTATTTCTTTATTCAAAAAAATTTTGTCCGAAAAAATGTTCTCCCGTTTGCATATAACCATAATGTAACAATTATTCCAACTTATTGATCCTACCACCACCCTCAACGTTTACGCAAATTACACCTATGCAAAAAAGACGCCCAACAATGACCCCTGGGAACATGGGGAGCCGCCTATAGAAAGTGAAAGGGGGGGCCCACCGTTTGTGGAGGAGACCTTCACCGTTTGGGGCGGGGGGGCGGGGAGAAGTTTTGCCGTTTCTATTGATTTAGCAAATTTTCAAACGTATTCAAATAATTCTTTCTATTTTTATTCCAAAAAATCAAATTTTATTCCAAAAAATCAAATTTTTCCTTCCATAATGTAAAAAATTTGGAGGGATTGTATCCATAATGTAATCCATATGTGTCCATAATGTAAACATTTGGAGGGATCTACGCCCACCCTCAACGTTTTCTCAAATTACAAATTTTTCCAAATTATTGATCCTACCCCCACCCTCAACGTCGTTTGGGGCGGGGGGGGGGGAGAAGTTTTGCCGTTTCTATTGTTTTAGCAAATTTTCAAACGTTTTCAAATAATTCTTTCTATTTTTATTCCAAAAAACACAAATTTTATTCCAAAAAACCAAATTTTTCCTTCCATAATGTAAAAAATTTGGAGGGATCTACGCCCGCAAATTTTCAAACTTTTTCAAAAAATTCTTTCTATTTTTATTCCAAAAAAACAAATTTTTCCTTCCATAATGTAAACATTTGGAGGGATCTACGCCCACCCTCAACGTTTTCTCAAATTACAAATTTTTCCAAATTATTGATCCTACCTCCACCCTCAACGTCGTTTGGGGCGGGGGGGGAGAAGTTTTGCCGTTTCTATTGTTTTAGCAAATTTTCAAACGTTTTCAAATAATTCTTTCTATTTTTATTCCAAAAAACACAAATTTTATTCCAAAAAATCAAATTTTTCCTTCCATAATGTAAAAAATTTGGAGGGATCTACGCCCGCAAATTTTCAAACTTTTTCAAAAAATTCTTTCTATTTTTATTCCAAAAAAACAAATTTTTCCTTCCATAATGTAAACATTTGGAGGGATCTACGCCCACCCTCAACGTTTTCTCAAATTACAAACTTTTCCAAATTATTGATCCTACCCCACCCTCAACGTTTTCTGAAATTACACCTATGGAAACAAACCCCACCCCCAAAAAACCTCTGGGACTGCGACTATGGGAAGAAACCCCCCCACAGACCTCTGGCAAGGGGGGGGCACCGTTTGTGGAGGAGACCTTCACCGTTTGGGGCGGGGGGGCGGGGAGAAGTTTTGCCGTTTCTATTGATTTAGCAAATTTTCAAACGTATTCAAATAATTCTTTCTATTTTTATTCCAAAAAACACAAATTTTATTCCAAAAAATCAAATTTTTCCTTCCATAATGTAAAAAATTTGGAGGGATCTACGCCCGCAAATTTTCAAACTTTTTCAAAAAATTCTTTCTATTTTTATTCCAAAAAATCAAATTTTATTGCAAAAAATCAAATTTTTCCTTCCAAAATGTAAAAATTTGGAGGGATCTACGCCCGCAAATTTTCAAACTTTTTCAAATAATTCTTTCTATTTTTATTCCAAAAACACAAATTTTTCCTTCCATAATGTAAACATTTGGAGGGATCTACGCCCACCCTCAACGTTTTCTCAAATTACAAATTTTTCCAAATTATTGATCCTACCCCCACCCTCAACGTCGCTTGGGGCGGGGGGGGGAAGTTTTGCCGTTTCTATTGTTTTAGCAAATTTTCAAACGTTTTCAAATAATTCTTTCTATTTTTATTCCAAAAAACACAAATTTTATTCCAAAAAACCAAATTTTTCCTTCCATAATGTAAAAAATTTGGAGGGATCTACGCCCGCAAATTTTCAAACTTTTTCAAAAAATTCTTTCTATTTTTATTCCAAAAAAACAAATTTTTCCTTCCATAATGTAAACATTTGGAGGGATCTACGCCCACCCTCAACGTTTTCTCAAATTACAAATTTTTCCAAATTATTGATCCTACCTCCACCCTCAACGTCGTTTGGGGCGGGGGGGGAGAAGTTTTGCCGTTTCTATTGTTTTAGCAAATTTTCAAACGTTTTCAAATAATTCTTTCTATTTTTATTCCAAAAAACACAAATTTTATTCCAAAAAATCAAATTTTTCCTTCCATAATGTAAAAAATTTGGAGGGGTCTACGCCCGCAAATTTTCAAACTTTTTCAAAAAATTCTTTCTATTTTTATTCCAAAAAAACAAATTTTTCCTTCCATAATGTAAACATTTGGAGGGATCTACGCCCACCCTCAACGTTTTCTCAAATTACAAACTTTTCCAAATTATTGATCCTACCCCCACCCTCAACGTTTTCTGAAATTACACCTATGGAAACAAACCCCACCCCCAAAAAACCTCTGGGACTGCGACTATGGGAAGAAACCCCCCCCCCCCCCACAGACCTCTGGCAGGGGGGGGCCCACCGTTTGTGGAGGAGACCTTAACCGTTTGGGGCGGGGGGGGGGCGGGGAGATGTTTTGCCGTTTCTATTGATTTAGCAAATTTTCAAACGTATTCAAATAATTATTTCTATTTTTATTCCAAAAAACACAAATTTTATTCCAAAAAATCAAATTTTTCCTTCCATAATGTAAAAAATTTGGAGGGATCTACGCCCGCAAATTTTCAAACTTTTTCAAAAAATTCTTTCTATTTTTATTCCAAAAAATCAAATTTTATTCCAAAAAATCAAATTTTTCCTTCCAAAATGTAAAAATTTGGAGGGATCTACGCCCGCAAATTTTCAAACTTTTTCAAATAATTCTTTCTATTTTTATTCCAAAAACACAAATTTTTCCTTCCATAATGTAAACATTTGGAGGGATCTACGCCCACCCTCAACGTTTTCTCAAATTACAAATTTTTCCAAATTATTGATCCTACCCCCACCCTCAACGTCGCTTGGGGCGGGGGGGGGAAGTTTTGCCGTTTCTATTGTTTTAGCAAATTTTCAAACGTTTTCAAATAATTCTTTCTATTTTTATTCCAAAAAACACAAATTTTATTCCAAAAAACCAAATTTTTCCTTCCATAATGTAAAAAATTTGGAGGGATCTACGCCCGCAAATTTTCAAACTTTTTCAAATAATTCTTTCTATTTTTATTCCCGATCCGAAAGAACGGGACAGCAACCTATGGAAACAAACCCCACCCCCAAAAAACCTCTGGGACTGCGACTATGGGAAATACCCCCCCCCCACAGATCTCTGGCAAATAGCGAAATATAAATACAAGCATTTACCAACTGTTCCAATTCCATCCCCAACTAACTTTCTCTCTTATTACACCTATAAGAACAATTCCCCCCCCCCCCACGATCCAAAAGAACGGGACAGCAAAGAGCCAAAAGAATGGGAGGGCGGGGGGGGGGGGGACGGAACCTGTGTGAAATGAAGGGGGGGAAGCGGGAAAAAAGAGGGCGCCATCTTGTAGGAGCCCGCCACTTTGTAGGAGCCCGCCATGTTGTGTGAGCCCGCCATGTTGTATGCCACTGTTTTAGCTACTATTCTTTATGGCATAACATAAAATGTTACTCTGTGAAAGCCAATGAAATAGCAATAGTTTTTTATATTATGAGTGTTTTGATTCCCTGTCTCAACAGTCTCAACAGCCCGTCTCCAAAATCCCAGTTTAGCTAGCACTGTGCTATCCCAGACGTTAGCCTGTCACGCAGGCCTTAGCCTGTCATTCTTCTTAGCCTGTCAAGCCTACATTTATCCGAGCACAACATCAAAGAAACCGTGCCGCTTTTTGCTCGTTGACAGGCTAGTGCGATACGCACCAATTGGTTGCCATGCCAACCTTTCACATTCTTGGTTTCCTACTCCTCTGTTAACTGAAAGCCCACGTAACAGACTTTGCTGTGTGAACTTGAAAGTTTACCTGTTCTTGGTTTGAACAGCCGTATAAATTCGGCCTCCGGCAGTTCTTCGCCGTAGACTTGTTCCAGGTCTCGGTGATGATAGAGTTTCATAGAAGCTTTGGAGCCGAGCAGTTTGAAAGGGAGATAGTAGGATAGCTCTCTATCGATCTAAAATCAACTAATTTTTACATAATCTATATATTTAAACTCATGTAAGCTTTTAAATCTTGTTTAGTCTTAACTTTTAGGCTCATATTAGCCTTTCAAAATCTTGTCCTTAACCTTTACGCTTAGCTTTTCAAATGTTGCCCTTAAATCTCATTTACTATTGATTAATTCTTTATCTTCAATTGTAAAAAATTTAAATTCAAAAAATTTAAAATATTTCAATTTTTAATTTTGATTACCACTATTGATTATAGTATTGTATCCCATAGTATTGATTAATTCTTTATCTTCAATTGTAAAAAAATCTAAATCCAAAAAATCTAAAATATTTTAATTTTGATTACCAGTCGTTTGATTAGATCTTCGCCGTGCCAAGAGCGTATCCGACGTGTCTGCTGAAATCCTGAGGTCAGATTTCTACCGTAGGCCCGCAGTTCCAACTTTTGCCTTTCGATTTGAGCATGCGACAAGAGTAGTGAACTTTGGGTTTGAAGCAATTCCAGGTTCAACTGTGAGAGAGCCATGCTTTTATCGCACAGCCTACCGCGGACCTGCTTTAGCTGAAATTAGAATTTAGATGAATTTAGAATTAGAAGAAACCAATATAAATCTAGCTTAACGTCGTTATTCTTGTTTGTGAGGGTAAAACAGTTGGAGAATTGTGAACTCCACTCCCGCCGATTTAAAAATATTCAAATTTTCTCCGATCCGTTGCATTATGTAAGTCACAAATTTGATGTGGAGGTGCCCCCATGTCCAGATGTGTATGGAATCAAAATATCAACTGACAAATTAATGAGAAATTCTAATTTGAAGATAATGATTAACTGGATAATAATAAATTAGTAGTACCGTTTTGAGCAAATTCATGGCGAATGTGTATAGGGCTTCGTAAGAAGGTAATTGATCCACAAAAAACTTCAATTCTAAATCGGACGCCGTTCCTAGACCTGTACAAACAAATTTATTTTAATTAATAATTAAAGCTTATAGTAATCAGATTAAAGAAAACGTTTGCTGTATCATGTAACTGCAATACATTCACTGGAAATCAGAATTTAGTCTGTTCTGTCTAAATTTACGCCAGTCTTAGTTCATGTTTCCAAACTTCTGCCTAATGAAATTCTGCCAAATGAAATGTGACCTAAACGTACGACTAACGCATCGTTGAAGAAGCGCTAGATTTTCCTTTCGCAGTGATTCGATATCGTCCAAGCAAATTCGACCGACAGCCTGCTCTCGGGATTGAGCTTCCAGTGAAACTTGCTGAAATAGAAATCAACAAAATATTAAAAATAAATAAAGATATATTCCGGATAGGTAATTAGCTTAGTGGTTAAAGTTTCTGCCTTGCGAATCTAGACATCGGCGGTTCGATCTTAAACCTGCAAACGTATTTACTCATTCTTAACCGCAGGGATTTCTGATGTTCTGAAAAAACTATTGTCAAGTTACGTTATCAGCAAACCCGAAAGGTTGCTGTCAGTGCAACTATTTTCTAGCGTCAGTGCTGTAGCTGAGTGGTTAAGCCATCTGAATTTCTGACTGCAAATCTGTCAACTCGGGATTATATCCCCGCCTTGGTCACTTTTCTTCACATCTTTCAATCCTGATTTCAACCTTTCACACTATTGAGGTAAACGCGATCCACGAAGGATACAAGACATTAATCATAAAGAAATAATGAAAAACGCCTGCCCTGCAGTCACTAAGGCGAAAGCCTTTAGTCCGAAACAGGAGAGAGCCAATGGGAGCCAACCTTTTACACGGTTTGTTACCACAAAAGTTGTGAGAACCTGAAGTTGATAAGCTTCAGCCTTGGTCAGCTCAACCTGTCCAGCCAACTGTCGCATCTGGCTCTCCATATCGCGGATCATGGAATGGGGGGCAAAGTGAGGCTCCAGGATGCTCCCCCATAGGTGGTCCACTTCGGAGTCCATCTGGTATCGATCCTGCAGTCGATTTATTTCCACCTCCAGACCCTGCAGCTGTTCCGTGATTCGATCATATTCCTCCGACTTTTCTTTCAGTTCGCTGATCAGCTGGGAATTTCGTTCCTAAAATATGCAGAATCATGATGACGATATGGTGGAGTGGGCTGAGGCTGAACTCTGGAGGGCCGAGCGATAGATTTGTTAAATATCAGCGACCCAGAAATGTTGAAATCAGTGTAATAAACTAGTCTCAATGGTAGGTAGGCTCAGTGGTAGAGCATTCTACTATAGATCCAAAGCTCGGTGCTTCGATCCCCGCCATGGACACTTTTCTTCACATCTTTGAAACCATCCACAGATTCGTGGTAAGAAGTACGAATCCCAGGCAGGTCTTGGGTTTCTCAGTGGTCCTGTTTTCCGTTTTATCTTTTGCTTTAGTCTTTGAACACCGAATAATGTTGATTAAATGCTAACAACAAAATTGGTTTAGGACCAATTCTCAGTGAAAGTTTTAAAACTGTAGGTGTTTCCGATAATACAAACCCCACCCCCACCGTAAAAGCTTGTTATTGTTAACCACTTAACCTTAATAGCCACAAATTAGAAAAGTATCAATTATGATTACTTGGAGATTAAGTACGTGCTGCAGCACATTGCCCCCGTGGAGGTCACCCTCATTTGAGGTAAAGACGGAATCATTGGAATTGGAGAATGTTATCTGACTCCCACCCATGGGGGGTGGGGACGAGGAAACATTTTCCGGCGAAGGCGGTGCCATGAAAAACGTGACGGATCGGCTTTTTCCGGGACCCCGTCGGATTCCCGGAATTCCGGCGATTTTCCGGGAGCTGGCGCCGCCGGATCTTGATCCGGTCGGATCGTTTAGATCCTTCAGATTTGAGTCGGACGCGGAGTGATTCACACTTGAGGTAGTTGACGGGTACAAGGTTCTGGATTCAACGGTCAGTTGATTGACAGGTACCGCGACCTGTTGTTGTTGTTGTCGAATTAGGCGAGAATTTCGCGGATGCGAATCCCAACCGACCGGGTTTTCGGTTTTGGCCGACGAATTTGAGGCCAACTTTGGTCGTCGAAGCCAACTATGCTTTCGTCGTTCGTAGAACTGCTGTTTCAACTTGGCCAACCCGCCCTGGGGGTGGGGCGGGTCAGGAGTCTGGGGTGAGGGTGGGACACTACCCACGGATGGGTGGGTGCCGCCCCGTCCCATCCCCACCCCCGCCGCGCTGTTGTAGAAGATGGCGGACTGAGGTCGGGCTACGTCTGAAATAAAAATTACAAAAAATAAAGTTTAAAAATGTAGAAGTCTAGAGGCACACTGCTCAGGTTTACAACTATCAGTCTTATCAGTATATATATATATATATATATATATATATATATATATATATATATATATATATATATATATATATATATATATATATATATATATATATATATATATATATATATATATATATATATATATATATATATATATATATATATATATATATATATATATATATATATATATATATATATATATATATATATATATATATATATATATATATATATATATATATATATATATATATATTAATTTGTAGACAAATTATTATCCGTACTTGGAAGTAGACTTATACTTAGCAAATTTCAGTAAAAATTACCGTAAAACAAATCGTTTGGGCCAGAGAGGTTTAGTGAAATTTTAGTGATAATTTAGAATCGTAGTGAATGTAGGTACGTAAATTTTGTTATATTATATATGCATGAATTCTATTACGTATGTATATGTATATTATTTACTTACAGGGCGGCAGATCCGCCACATGATAGTATTTCGCGCTGGCATCCGTGGAACTTGCCATCGAATCGGAATCTGAAATTTTTCGTTTTCGTTTCTTGACCAGCGGCATTTTCCGTAAAATCGGGGCCTCGACTTCCGCAGATGCGGCCGAAACCGATCTATCCATACTGAGTTTGTCTCCGAAATCCGAATAAAGAGACTGAGACATGGGAGTGGAAGCGGGAGTGCCACCGCTATGGATGGCCTCCGAAGAACTCGTCATGGCAATCGGGCTTTGCCGAAACCGTGGCGAAGATTTTCGGGTCGGTGGAAACGGAAATCGGGACCAGAACCCGGGGCTTTTCGGTGCGCCCCCGCTTCCCTTGCTGGCTCCCCCACTCGGCATCGGGGCTGCCAGGGGCGACAGAATCGGTGACCGCTGGATCCCACTATCCCCACTGCCACTGGGCCCGCGAGCTCGGCTTTCCCGTGGCAGAGTTGGGAGTTGGACCTCGGCAAAAATCGGTTGCTGATCCTCGGAATCTGAGGGCAGACGTGGTGGCGCCACAGAGCGTGGGAATCGAGAATTTCGGGGTGAGGCTGGTCTTGGGGGGACCATCAAACTGGCAATGCCTGTGGGTCTGGGGGGTCGGATGCCCCCTCGAAAATCGCGACTTGGAGAGGGTTCGGGGGTTCGGGCCGGTGAAGAGCAGCTGGGACGAGAGATGACTACAGCTGGAGTGGGAGGACCACCCACGACAAGGCTGCTGTCGGCATCCTTTGATGTTGTGGCCTTTGATGTGACCGCCTCGGCTTCCACGGGTGGTTTGACTGGGCCCGGGCTGGTAATCTCTAAAAACAAATTAATAATGGCAGTCGGAGAATTATATTTCATGAATGGGCAACATTTAAGCTGATCCTTTTTAAAAGAATTCTTGCAGGAAACTTTCTAGCCTTTGAAAAAAGTTAATTTTAATATACTTCCTGTTAGGTACTTAAAATTAAATTTCAAACAATATTTTTGGAACGTTTAGCTAAGCAATAAAACATTTATGGTTCTACTTCTGATAAGCAAAACTCAAAAAATTGCCAAGGGTTGCAATTTGAGTAAAAAGATTGCAGCAAAATGGGCCATTAGAAAAGCGAAATTGCACAGAATTGCCAGTAAAAGTAGCCAACAGTTTGAAGAAAGCAATTTTAGAAAATGTTTCAAACAAATGGGGATTCACTCGAAAGTTTGAATGAATGGTACTTAGTCAGTGCAAGCAAACTTTTCACCAAAAGCTTTACGAACCCCAAAAAACGCTTTTTCGAAAACTTTGTAGGAAAGGAGGAAAAACGTTTATCATTCACTAATTGAGGTCCATTTTTCTCCGCTTTATGGTTTCTTTCCGGGTTTTTGTCTGCATTCGGCTTCCAACATTTGCAAACAACACGATTTGTGCTGCAGCGAAATGCAAGCTGACACCACCAGGCAGTCAGAATGTCTGTTGCTGTGTTTTGCGGTTTTTTGCGTGCTGCAGGCAAAAATTGCTGAAGTTTGCAAATGCAGAGGGTGTGCGTCGCGCGCGGTGTGCTTTGGAGTGTTACAACTGTTTTTGCTGGAAAATGATGTATGAGGATACTTTACGGATTTCCTTAACAATATCAGATAAACAGCAAAGAAATAACAGTGAAGTAATTGCAACAAAATTGCAGATATAAATCTGTGAAATCTTGCATAACTGAAGGAAAAATTCAGAAAAATAAGACTTAATGTTTACTGGCGACAAATTTCAGATATTTCACGAAATGTGTATATAGTGGCATTGTGTTGCAATTAAAGGAATAGAAGCATAAATTAAAGCCAAATTCTGTGCTTCAATGCCAACGGTCAGTTGTTCTTCAAAGCAGTCCCTTTCGACATAATGAAACTTTACCGACTGTGAGATTGTGCACATATGTAAATGAAGTATAACTTTATGTACCCTTGGTACCTTTTCGCGCACAAGTTAAAAGAGTAGAGTTAAAAAATTTTAACTAGTTTAATCCTGCCATTTCAACTGTGTAACTCTTTTAACCCTTGGATTGATTAATTTTAACTCTTTTAACTTGCGTGAAAAGGATTGAGTTAATTTTAACTCTTTTAACTCGTTTAACTCGTTGCGCTAAAAGGACCTTGGTCAGTCCAAGACCATGAGATGTTACTTTAGGTTCCAGGGCCTTTTCAAGAAAGGGTAGAGTCTAGTTAAAATCAATCCCGATCCTTTTAATGAAAAAGTTATAAAGGGGAAACTTAAGCTTGAGTGGAGTTAAACGAGCTAAACGAGTCAATTTGAAAAGGTCCCTAGAAGGGATACACCGGTACAGCACTACACGCTTGTCACACTCTTATCTATTATGTACTCTTGACCGAACAGACCGATCGATCGATCACCTGGCTTCTGATCAGCCCCTCCTTTACAGGAACAGGAAGCAGTCACCAGGTCCAATTTCATTTGCTCAATTTCTCGCATCTCATACAGACAGGAGACTTGCTGCCGCAGTTGCCCGTTTTCTCGCCGCAGATGGACCACATAGGACATCAGGTGGCAGGCCACATTCAACAGATCAGGAAACTGACCCCGGGGGGAGCCTGGGGGTGAGGCTGCCCCAGATCGACTCCCAACCCCACCCCCAGCAGAGGTTGCAAACAGCTCGTTCAGTAGATCGTCTTCCTGTTTTTCGAAATGTCGCAGAATTTCGGATAGGGAGGCGGATGGGCGACGAATTCCGGGTTTCGAATGACCCGGAAATCGGAAATTCAGAAGGGAGGGTGTTGATTTGGCCTTGGGTGGAAAGGGGGGTTTAGCAAAGGATGTCGCCATTCACCCCCCACGGATTTAGGATTTAGGGAAATCTCGAGTTCGAATCAAGTGAAGGCACAGCACAGCAGATATCGGCTAAATTCTGGATAAGCTTTCAACACACCAGTGGTCAAAGTTTCTACACAGTTGGCGCAAACTGAAACAATAGGTTAACTACAAATGGCTTACCTAATATTTTTCCAAATTATAACCCCTAAGTTAAATCATTTAAATTTTGTGTATTAAAATTTAAACATTCATTTTTGAATATATATTGTAAATTTATGGGCATTTCTGTTCACAGGCTGCAGATGGGGGCAACGGTCATATAAATTAATTGTGTCCTATGGTGAGGGTGAGTGAGGGAACGAGGTAACCGCCATCTAGAGTGGCATTCGCTACCATATCAGTGCGAGGAGGCGTTCGCTTGTCATACTCTTATGTATTATGTACTCTTGACTTCGTGCTAACAGCTCTGAATGCAATTTGTAAAGGTGTGTAATAGCTCTGAGAAAAACAAAGGTTGTGAAATGTGATGGTAGGTAAAGGAGTTAGTTGTGCAAAAATGGGGGACAAAGTCTTTAAAAGAGACAAACTTTGTTCTGAGTCAATGATTGTGTAATACTGAAGATCTTTTAGGCTAAACTTATCCAGAGGAAAAGTAAAAACTTAATGGTCTAGTAAGAAGGAGATTAGAAACTAACTCCAGGAAATCATAAAAGTTGGGCTTTCTCTAAACTTTGTGCTAGCTAACTTTGAAATGTGAAATGTTAGTTGAAAGTGAAATTTCACATCTGGCAAAATTACCAACCGCAAAGCCTAGCAAAAAGAAAAAACTGGACTGAAAATAGCCTTCAGTCATTTATATTGTTAAGTTGTTTTTAATAGTTTAAACATGGCAATAACAAAATCCTTCACAAAGATGTGATAAATAAGTGACCCATTACACGCCCACGCCACCTCCAACACAACACAATTCCTAATCTCAACTAACATCGAAAAAATTCCTGCAATTTCATTAATATTTGAAATCTTAATATTTAAAAATATGATAATAAAATAAATAGCACAAGTTCATGGATCACCTCCTTGGACCTGAGCATTTCTTTATCAGATCGCCCGTTTACCCGCCCTTAGAATTTTCTTTTTATTCTGTTAAATATCAGCAATCAGAAAGGTTGAAATCAACGCAATAAACTAGTCTCGCTGTCCCGGGTTTATTGACTTCTAATCCAAAGCTCGGCGGTTCGATCCCCGCCCTGGACACTTTTCTTCACATCTTTCAGATCCTGATTTCAACCTTTCACAATTCTTTGCCACGAATATGGGTTCAAGAATAATAAAATGAAAACTGCTCCAAATGAGTGGGGGTCTGAAAGCTCAAAATTTGCGGTTTTGGTGTCCCCCAAAATTGCAAAGTTGGGAGGAGCGAGGTAGAAGGAGTGTAACTTAGACAACACCCTCAGAAAGTAAATAAAGGAATTTGTTAGTGGCAGTTTTCTGTCGACATTCGAAGGCAACGTTATTATGTCCCCCCTCTTTTGACAACTGTCCTTTATATGTCATCTTCTTCAGATTGTGCAGTCGCAGTAAGTAGTACCCTGTCGTCCCAGTGTGGTTTGGAGTTGGGGCCTTCTTTTTTCCTCAATGAAATTAAGACTTACCTATGTCTTACTACATAACACTTGGGGGCTTTTCTGGCTAAATTCCTCTCTCTAAGCCAATTGCTGGCAAAACATCCGCAAGAGTGTTACACTCTCTCGTCTTAAGTTGACTTTCAGTCACGTCTCCCTCCCTAATTGATGGGAAAAGAATTTGGAATTGGGGTGAAATTGCGGCATAAACGAGGAAAAGACGTAAGCAGAATGGTTGGTAACCCTTCCATGCGATGGCAGGAGAGGTAGGAATGTACATATGGCGGGGAAGGTATGTACACGAGGGCATCAGGTGTGTACATTGTCCGAAAATGTATGTACAGTTCGTATCATACGTGGTAGGAAAGTACGTAAGTATGTACACATCGTCCGACAGGAGAGGGAGAGGCACCCCCCCCCAGTTTTTCACATTAAAAAGTCACATTCAGCGAAACCCATGTATGTATATGTGTATATGTGTGTACAGTTTGAGCGATGTCACGAACGATG
Organism: Trissonchulus latispiculum; assembly: GCA_030248195.1. Taxonomy (NCBI): domain Eukaryota; kingdom Metazoa; phylum Nematoda; class Enoplea; order Enoplida; family Ironidae; genus Trissonchulus; species Trissonchulus latispiculum. Next base: position 22,232 of record JASAND010015845.1, read on the forward strand.
TCATGGGGAACCCATGTATATATATATATATATATATATATATATATATATATATATATATATATAATTTCGTTTTGCCATCGCATGGATTATCTACCGAATGGTTGTGGAGTAGAATCACAGTTAAGTGCAAAAGAAATGCACTGATGCAAGCTTTGACTGAAACACTAAACTGGAACCTATTACGGATCTCTTGTGCTTTTCCCCCCGCCCTAATTTTTGATTTTTTGACCAACTAACTTTAAAATTTTGTGTGAGCGTCTACTAAAAGTTGTATGCTTAAGATGTAAGCTTATAGCTAACGAAAAGCTGAATCGAAAAACAGATTTTACATTCCTGCTCAGCGCCCCTGAAAACCCTTGCATGCAAGTTTTCAGCAAAACCATAAACAAAAAATTTGTATCCCCTTGGTACCTTCGTTTCAACCAAAATTTCAAATTTTTAAAAATTTTCAAAATTTAAAATTTTTGAATTTTTTAATTCAACAGCCTCTAGTATGCACCCACACGAAATTTGAAAGTTATCGGCCAAAAAATCAAAAGTAGGGCTTAGAAAAGTTAGAGAAGTTGCGTTACAGTCCATATTTTTGAGTATCATTTCTTCAGAGGGTGAATCTCTAAGGTGAACTCCAAATCTACCGAAAATTGTAGGGTTAGCTGAAATGCCTTAAAAATCAGAATTGAATAAAATTTGCAAATTTTAGTGATAAGCTAAATTTCGGCGCAAACACTACGTAAACACGATAAATTCCAAACTCATACTTTTCATGTTCGCACCATTTTTCTAAACTTGAGAGCATCAAATTGTCATGTTTGTAACTCCTACGTAGAAAAACAAAAGTGGAATCTTTTTTAGAAATCGACGAAAAAAGGAGCAAATTCTTTTCTCTCATCTTTAACTTAATATCTGTAAAGTTTGTCCCAATTTAGAACTTTGATGTTGAAAGCCAAAACTTTTATTGCCCTACTGCTATGTCTATATTAAGGCTAAATCGTGGTAGTTTTAGGGTGACTTTTAATCCGTGACGAATTGTTCGGTTAAACTTGTCTTAAACTTTTGTGGAAATCCTCAAACTATCAATAAAAATAGTTGTTGTGAAATTGAGTTGAAATTGCTCATTTTGTGCGGTAGAGGAACGGTTTATCAGTTTCAAGAAAGGAGTTTCAGTTTCTGTTTTTCCGACAGTCTTTAGGCGAAATGTTGCAACAGGTCTTGGAAATTCTTTTTCTGAAATTGGTGAGGAAATTACTTGCATTTTGTTTGACCGTTATTCATTTTGCTGCAACTTCAAGCTGTTTAGCTTATTTGGTTGAAACTTTACAAGCTCGCTGCAATACAGTTTGTAATTCAAGACTAGTGTACTCTGATTCTGAAAGGTTCAACTCAGTGTAATTAACTACAAGCTATGAAAGGTTGAAATCAGCATTGAAAAAATTTAACAAAGTGTTGAATTTCAGATTATACGATACCAATTTAAACTATATATAGGTTCCTTGGTTGACAGAGAGAAACTAGAAACCTAATATACAATTTATTACGCTAATTCCAACCTTTCGGAATTCACGGAAATTGCTGATATTTTAAATACTTAAGTGTCGTAGGGACGGTTTAGGTATTCGACTGCAAATCAAGAACTTTACGGTCCGATCCGAACCCAAGCTATTACACTTTTCTTACTATTTTGTGTTCCGAAATGCAATTAGACATGAATTCTGTAATTCTTAATTTTTGTTAATTTTTAGATTAGCAGCAAAATCTTAATATATCGTCATTTTTTAGGTTGTTCTGGTTGGCAGTATTCCGATAGACAACGGTTTGGAGGGCCCACCGGAGATTTTCTGCGGCGACAATACCATTGGAATAAACGCGCTGGTTCGAAACCCATTTGAGGGTCATGTTTTTGTGAAAGGTTACTACAATGAGCCTGGCTGTAGGACAGATACGACCAGTGATTACACGGCAGCTATCGAGCTACCGTTCAGCACTTGTGGTGTTAGAAAATCTAGATCTGTAAGTTTTGACGATCAACACTGGAACAGTGAAGATTAATTTTTAAAATTTTTAAATTTTAAATTTGTGCTTGTCAAAGCAGGCTTGGAGATAATCTACAGGGGAAAAAGTATAACCGAAGGTTCGTTTTAAACCCTACTTTCACATAATATATATATGATAATCGAAAATCATCAAAATATGAACGGATGCCAATATGGATATCAATGATTTCAAAAATCCTGCAAAGTTGAAATTTTAGGAATTCCTAAAACTCAACTTTGACTGAATTTCGATTTGAGTAGATTTTCCGCTAAACATTTCTGATTATGTTAAATAATCTCGTTTTTGTTGCGTCTTATCTTCTTGCCTTTTGTAATCATTAATTTAATCAGGATCTATGCTAGAATTTAAATTTTTTGAAAACTTTTATCTTTATTTTTTATCCTTGACTTTAGGCCAATCCTCCGGGTGTCTACGTGGAGACAACCATCATAGTGTCATTTCACCCCCAGTTTATCACAAAGGTCGACCGGGCCTTTGCTGTTCAATGTTTCTACATGGAATCCTCAAAGAGTGTCAGTTCCGAGTTGGAAGTCAGGTCCTATTTACGGCTTTGATAAATTTTAATCGATGAATTAAAACAATTGTCAAGAAAGACTAACACTATAGGTTGTTGCAGTTTTTCAAAGATGTTGATTTTTTGATTGAGAGAAAGAGGTTTAAAACTTCCTTTAAACACTGGCTAATAATTGTTGCATATCACTCAATTTTTCGTCATTGACACTTTTTAAAACTCTGTTTAATCTACATTTCAGCATGCTAACAACGGCAATCCAAAGACACGATGTGGAAATGCCCGTCTGTAAGTACGAAGTTTTGGACCTGGGTCCCAACGGACCTCCCGTCAAGTATGTCGTAGTCGGACAGCAGGTCTATCACAAATGGAGCTGTACCTCTCAAGCAGGTTGGTAAAGATAACATCAGTCGATCCTTTGGCGATAAATGACTACATTTCTTGTCATCTGTTAAAAATATTATTATGTTTATATTAATCATTCTTATAGTTATTGTTTGTATAAATGTTCTTGTGTTTCCAGATGTGTTCTGTATGACAGTTCATTCCTGTATGGTGGACGACGGTCTGGGAACGCAAATTCAAATTCTGGACGGAAATGGGTCGGATTTTTTGCTGTTGTAGTCTCTCTTTATTTAAATTAATTTTGTAGCTTAATTTTTGACACATTTTTCGTTTATACACTGCTTGCTACTAGATAGATACATAGTCTAGCAAGTTGTTTTGCATCAGTCAGAGACAGAAAGCGTGATCCCCCAAGCCAAACCTGTTGTTTCAAAGGTTTAGTTTTAATTTTTTAATTAATTTTTAACTAATTTAATTATTTTAATTAATTTTTAATTTTAATTTTAATTTAAGACTGGCATTAACCGACTTCATCTATCATCCAATACCGTTTCAGATTTTTCAAAATTTAATTCAAACCGTTTTCAGTGTAATTTTAGCTGTGCCCTGGACAGATATCTGTTGGGAAATTTGGACTATCTGGATGACATGTCGGCGGGCCGGGAAACGCACGTCTTCAAATATGCGGACGAAACGAGTCTCTTTTTCAACTGTCAGATCAGAATCACTCCCAGAGATCCACAGGGATACTGTGATGTAAGAAGACCATTGTACGCGTTTGAACTAAAACGTATCTGATTGGCTAATCGCTTGCCTTTATGCCAAAATTACGTGTTCAAACTTCAAACGCCCCTCCCGACATCTCGCATCTTGAAAGTTTAAAACACTATGGAAAGTCTGAGTGTCTCACTCTTCCTATTATAATAAACTCTTGTCAGAAGGTACAAAATATTGACCCCCTGATTCTGATTAAAGATTTTTCATTTCAGAGATATCAGTGTCCGGATCCGGTTAAAGGACGAAAACGAAGTCTGGTCGCTGATCCTGATTTCGGGGGAAAACTCGAGGAGTCCGGCGAAAATTCGACAATTTCCGGAATCAACCTGGAAGTGAACACGGAAAGAATCAGTGTTCAGGAACTGTCCAGCAGTCCCAGACCTGGTAATTAATTAATTAATTAATAATTGGGTGGTTGCCAAAATAAAACTGATTAACTTATAAGTTATCAAAATTCGAAATAATATTGCTAAGAAATTGATGAGAATCGAACCACAGACCTTCCGATCTCTAACGTAAAGGGCTAACCACTCGGCCACGGCTCTAAGAGAATCATTGAGTGTTACAGATTGCTTCAGAAATGAAGACTTCAAACTGTTTTGGAAATTTATTTTATTTCGAAAGAATTTTATTTAGAATTAATCTTTACTATCTGTGATTTATTTCAGAAGAATTGGACTCCTTCCGAGAATATCATCCTCACGAGCTAGATGGGAGCATTTGTATCGAATTGGGTCGATTAGTCCTTATAGTTGTGGTCTGTCTAATTTCACTGGCCATATGCTTTGGCTCCATTCTGCTACTCCATCGCAGAAATCGACTGTTACTCAAAACTTCCATTGACATGTATTCATAAGATGCTTTTCTGTGGGAATAAATTTAAAGATTAATCTAGAAAGAAACATTACATAATTGCAAGCTTCACTTCTTAAATCCAAAATATTTCTAGCTTGCACTTTGCAGGCGTTTGGTAGCCCACAACAAATGTTAGTTATGTTTACCTCAAACGAATTCTAAAAAATTTGAGATTTTAAATAGTCTGCTGAGATTTGAATTGAACTACAAACAAACCACACTGAACTGGTTTTTAGACTAAATCCGAACTATTTTCTAACCAACTAAACACGCTATCCAACTAAAGCTTTATTATGAAATATCAAACAAGGAATTCAAGATTATTACAACAATACAAAACATTACAACACAGAATACAGTAACTACAAATGCTAGTAAATTGTCAATAAATCAAGAAAAGGAAACAGACCTCACAAACTAATTATTTAAGTAGTAATTAAGCTAGGACAGGGCAAATTGCTACAAAAAACAAAACACTATTAAAAAGCACGCAGCGTCACATTGAAGCGGAATTCTAGCCCACAAGCGGAATAGAAAAATATAGATAGATACATAACTGCATAGCACAACCAAAAGGAATACTAGGAAAAGCTACTACGCAAGTTGAGGAATTTTCAAATTAAAGTTTAACTTTCCCAAACTACAGTTTGAAATGAAATTGCAGAAGAATTGAAAATAGAAATAGGAAAAAACATGGAAAAGAGCAATGATAACGGTTATATTACAATAGCACAGTACAGTACAGCAATATATAAGTAAAAGCCAGGGTAAAAACAAAAAGGCAAAGCTAAACAAAACGCCAAAACCAAAAACAGCCGGTAAAAGCAAATGCAACAATAAAACATGGAAATAAAGCTATTACTTAAAGCAAGTTAAATCGCCTAAAACCCAAGTGGTATTACATGGTGCTCTACTGTCAATTTAATAACAATTGCAAAACAAGGCGTGTGTAACAACTGAAAACTGCAAATTTTGTCAACTTTACAAACATAAATTTTCTCAGGTAAATAAATAGTTTCGTTAACTCAAACATTTTAAATTCGATTATTAATTCTTAATTCGATTAAATTCGAAATTCAATCAGAAAAGTAACAACGTATTAAATAGGTACTTTGCATTAGTCCGCTACACAGCCAGGTCGCAGTTGAAGTTAGCCTTTTTTCCTAGGCTAATGTTTGACCAAGTTTAAGTCCTCCAATTACTTAGAAATTTGTCTCCCCCTTTCCCCCTCAGGAAAGAAATGGAACAATTTTCCCTCTCACAGAGTAGACCCAAAAAGCAAATAAGAATTTTTTCCTCTCCAAACTCAACGAAGACACACAGAATTGACTCCATATTAATTAAAGTTAGTCTGGTTAGATCTGAATCTAGTCAGAAAAATACCCACAGCCAACCGGGCCAAGTTACTCTTACATACTTTAAATTTTTCCAAAGTCTAATCTAACTGGTATAAGTGTACCAAATTTTTCAAAATGACCCCACCCACCTATAATTAAATTCCAATTAAAGGTCACCTGTAATTAACAAGACTTAACTCAAACCCAGAAAGAAGAACAGTGAACGGGCCAAATCCTAAACGTAGCCACTGATTGGTTGCATCTTCCAAGTGGAAATGGTTGGATGTGCCGGTCCGGGCCGGAAGGTCCCGGGTTCGAGTTCCGGCAAAATTTAAATTTTTTAAAATTATTTCGGTCAGTTTGCGGAAACACAACAATCGCACAAGCGCATAGCACCTAGGTAATGGATACAACAGCAAAACGCCAACAGCAATTACCACAGACAATAAGCCCAAAGCGAAGTGCAGTCTAAGCGCAGCACATTTCTTGCAATTAATTAATTTTAAAAAATAATTAAATTCCTTGAAAAAACCACCTCTGATGCGCTTAGCCTGTGAGGGATTATGCGATACAACAAGAAAACAGAGTAAGAGATAAACAGAAACACACACTGTTATATTGCTTCAAGAAAGGGCATGGCAAATTAAAAGCAATTCTCTACACTAATAAATAAATAAATAAATAAATAGGCATAAACTAACACCAAGTACAAGGTCACAGAACACTAAAATTGGAAAGTTAAAGCAGGAACGAAGTAAGACATTTAATTTATATACTTTAATTTAAAATTTAAAGAAAAAATTAAATTTAATCGAAATCAGCTTACATGCATTAAGATGTACCAAATAGTTTATATACTTCAAAAAATCATAAAATAATAATAAGCCCAAGGTTTTTCTAAGTTTACGGTAAACTCAGTTTTCTAAGTAAACTCAGTTGGGGCTTCCATTTTTACGTCCCAGAGGTGATACACACCAGGTATGGGAGATTTTTATCAGGATTAAAAATACGGACATTATATCTGAAATTGTATATACAACCAAATAAAACTGGAAATAGGACAAAATTCCGGAGGTTGAATACAATTCTAGTGAGATTAAAGTTTCAGTCTGAGAAAAACGAAAAATGGAAAAAAGAAAAATACATACGTTTTTAAGTAAAAGCTAACGGCATGCTAAAGCGTGTTATTTGAGGTAATACATACATACCAGCCAAACTAAAACATTAATATATTACACAGAATCTTAAGAAAATTTCAAAAATTTCAAAAACAGTGGGTTATAATCCGTTTAATTGGACCATTTAAATCTTTGGTAAAAACATGTAGTCCAGTAAATAAAATTAAATGAACAGCAGTTTTGGATTCGCTTCGAAAGTTGTTTGAACCTATAGCAGTTTTTTGACAATAAACCCCTGTTACAGATATATACAATATAGATTCCTATTACATACATTAAAGTGAGAAATATTTGGAACACATAAAAATATATATACATGCACGCATACAATTACAAAAATAAATAATTACATGGAACAATATAGGTACGTATAAATGGAGGTTCTCAATAAAATTAATTTACCGAATCATACATTAGTTATTTTGGCAGCCAATACGACAACTGAATTGAAACTAATCTTAGTCAATTAATTAAAGTTTAATATAATTATATTGACTCCTTAATTTTTTAAAAATATAAGCATAATGTTTAGAAAAATGCACGTATTTCAAATTAGAAATTCCTTTCAAATACAGTTTCGAATAGATACAGTTTTGATCACAAAAGTTTAATTTAAAAAATAACAAAGCCAAGCAGTACTCAAATCTTAATACTAACCCAGAACACAGCTTTTTATATATGGTAGTAACAATAGTACATAATAGATAAAAGCAGGAACAAAACTTGGTATGTGTGTTTTTGATCAAGCTGAATTAGACTTGTTCATTTCGCAAAGCTAGATTGTTCCGATTGACAAAAACGGGAATATGGAAAACCGAAAAGCTCTTTCTCTCCGATTTTGCTGCAAAATTGAGGTTTTTCGGGATCGCTTTTTACCCTCGTCTTATCTATTACATACTAATGCACAAGCAATATGCTGTAGAGTAGACGAACTATACAAAACAGGTATACAACTTATGGCAGTGAAATACCAACCTATGTTTCCACTATTCGCATAGAACTCCAAATTACAAACACTTACACCATCATACGTATATCACATTTCCCTGAATTAGTGTTTTCTCGAAATTAAGCTTTAAAGTTAAAAATCTTTAATCAAACACGGCACACCCCCTCCCTTCCGGGTTAACAAATAAAAATATCCAACCAAGACTTTGGATTTTTTGATTCAGATATTGTAATTTCTGTGTTAAAATTTTGTTTAACAAACTTGGGGAATTTTCCACCACAATCAACCTATTAGTTGCCCTCAAATTTCTGAAAAAACTTGACCCATCGAACTAAGATTTAAGATGGACATTTTTGGTCTTTCCTATATGTCCCCCAGTGCACAAAATTTTTAGAACTTGCCCAAACGAGCAAAACTTTTGTATGGGTAATTTTCGAGATGAGTTCAAGCATCGCAAAAATTTTCAATTTGACAAAGCATATTTGATTCCTCGAGCACCCCTTCCCTTGCAAATCTAAAAACTTCATAAAAATCCATTCAATCGAATTTCACGAAATTGGTCTTTTAGCAATCTTGCAATTTTAGCTCGATTGATCAAGTTTTAAAAGCCTTGAACAAAGAGGGTGGGCGATGGGGTGTCAAATGGGGAAAGACAAGATATTTCTTGGGGCTACCTAGTCACTAAGTCAACTACGTAGTGTTTGGATTTGTGATCGTATTTCCATCGTAAGGTCTCCGTATGCAAGAAAAACGTCAAAGTACATGTACGTATATAACTATGCTACCTACACATAGAATCTTACCTAAGTCCTAACTATATCATATATATATATATATATATATATATATATATATATATATATATATATATATATACCTAGTGTTATGTTATCAATTTCATCTCTTAGCAGCTTCTCCTGGTTCCAAAAGATGGCGGTCTCTATATCATCATATAGTTCTAAGATTAAGCCAAGAAGGGGGGAAGGACTAAGGAACGGGGGCCCCAGTGGAGTAAAACGGAAAACGGTACCTGAGCCCTCCCCAGAAAAAAGTTTTCCTTCTTAAAAAGAGGCAAGACACATACACACACATATACGTACGTACATAGTCTTAAACCCTATACATAATATCCAAAGTTCTATATATACGTGGAAACAGTTTTAACCGGGGCAAAAAATAGGCTCCTCTACCCTGCAAACCATGTGGGTAAATAGTCCATAAATTGTTGTTACCTTCAACCGATATATATCAGATACAGTATATAGGTACGTATACGTATGCTTATATATTATATAATTGGATGATTGCATGCTTCCAAACATAAACTTTTCAAGCAGTAGGGGCGCCCCGCTATATATATAATGTGATACATAGTTAACCTTAGATCTGCGGAAAAGGCTATATATATATACACGTACGTACTTAGCATTCCTTATGATTAAAGAGATGCCCAAGAAAGTTTATAGGCACCACAACCAGTGGACAAAATTAAAATAATATAAAGAATTGGGGAAAATCAAACATAGATACCCAAATTTATTTGAAAGAGGTAATATTACCGGGTGTGCGGTCACGCGGTATCTCCCCAGCCAATATTAAGTATTAAGAGAAACTAATTTGTACCTAAACAACCAACAATTGCAGTGGGTAACACAAAAGTAACATAAAAATCGAAACTCTGCAAATGCAAAAAGCGCGAAAAAGTTAAAAAATTGACTACAACAAAAATACAGACACACTGTATAAATAATTACTGTTCACTGCGCAAGCCAGGTTATACAGATTACAGGTTACAAGCTATAAAAATAATAGGCGAGATCTGGGTTTGGAATTGTCACAGGTTTATAGGTACTCATACATTATGTAGTGCAGGAGAAATATACAACAAAAACCTAGGGTATATACAAAAATACTTTTTGAATTTGATATTTGAATTTACTTTTTAAATATCTGCAATGGAGTCTAAAGTGCTCTTTTGAATTTCTACACAAGTAATTTAATCTTTTAAATGTATTAAAACTTAAAAAAACTAAAATTATAATGTGTTTAGCACTTAAGAAATTAGGCTTATATCTTTCCAACGCGTAAAACTAACGCAATTTTTAGATTCCGGAAAAGATTTGCTGGATAAGATACAAATTTCTGAACAACTACCCACAACTAAGCTGCAACTCAGCTGAAATGTGGTAAAAATACATCCACATACGTACAAAATTTTAAGAATCATATTACAAGAGGGTAATCAATAATAATAAAGGTATAATGGACTAATCAAAACCGGGCAAAAAAGGGGGGGGTCATATAGGGTCAACTGGCGCAAGGGGGGGGCCGGGGGTTAAGGAAGAACAAAGGGTAGGGGAATAGAGATGTCACTGAGTTACGTAGAAAACTTCTTCAGTTTAGCTTTAGTGGGGCACAAATGCAAAGATCATGCCACCCAGCACAACCAGTAGGATAATGATGCATATAATCATGATGATTTTCTTCTGAAACAAAAACAAAAAAGAAGACAGAAATAAATTGATTAAGTATATATAATTGAATTATTAGCTAAAATAAAGTAAGTTAGCAGATATAACTACAAAGTTTGGACAAAAATGTAGAAAGCGAAATTGTTTTCTTTATACCTCAAAAACGCTTCCAGATAGCTATGCACCATAAAGTATGTTTTCTGAATCGGAATAATGAGAATTTTTCGTTTCGTGAAAAACGTTTTGAAATTTTCCGTGCAATTTCAAAGGGTGCCGCTTTTATGTGTACAGAAAGATTGGTGAATGCTATTACCACGATTTCCTTCACAAAATTTTCCCTTCTCGAATGTCCTGCTCACCAAATTTCAAAGTTTTCGGCTGAAAAATCCGTTGACCGTTTTTTCGAATTTCACTGGCTATTACTCGTGACTTGCTCAGTGGAAAAAATTTTCGACTGGATTTGGATTTTCAGGACCGCTTAGGCGTAACGCTTTCACCTGATGTGGTATTTCAAAATTTGATGGATTTTTTTCGAAAAATACAACGTTTTATCAAACATTTCGACCCAACCAAAAAGTAAATAAGTGCGCCGTAGTCATTTCACCCTTGTAACAATCATATACCACTTTAGGTTCTCACGCTAGGAGGTGACTCATTGGCGGGAAGGGGTACCTAGTACCGGATCTTTCTTCTTCAATTATGCACGAAAAATCCGTTAAGGGCACTAAACTCAATTTACTGTAGAAATATTTTCAGGAATAGGAAATTCTTCTTCTTATTATTATCAAGAGTTAATAATAGCAAGAGTACGACACCGTACCCTTGCTAGTATAATTGGCCTGTCATATGCTCGGAAGTCGGAACATTAAGGCCGAAATCTCGGGGGGGGGGTCACGGTTAAGACTGTTAACCATGTGTTTATTATGCGGTTGAACTAAAATGAATCTGATTGGCTAACTCCCTACCTTATGTCAAAATTACGTGTATAAGGTGACCCCCCCGAGATCTCGGGGGGGCTCAAATTAAAGTTGTTAAGCGTGTGATTATACATATGCGTTTGAACTGAAATGCATTTGATTGGTTACTTAGCTATCGTAACCCTCACCAGTGCATTTCAATAGCAGCAGCTAAGCAGCCAATCAAATGCATTTCAGTTCAAACGCATATAAACACACGCTTAACAACGTTAAGCTGAGCCCCCCCCCCCGAGATCTCGGGGGGTCACCTTATACACGTAATTTTGACATAAGGTAGGGGATTAGCCAATCAGATTCATTTTAGTATAAACGCATATAAACACATGGTTAACTGTAAACTGTGTTAACCGTGACCCCCCCGAGATTTCGGCCTTAATGTGCCGAGCATCTGACAGGCCAATTACACTAGGAAGAGTCCCGTGTCATACTCTTCCTATCATCTACTCTTGTTATTATTATCGTTCTCAATTATTCCATTCCTTCTATTCCACCAAAATCAGCAAATTGAGTTACAATTTACTAATCGAGAGACTACAGTACGCTCATAAAGCACTGTTTAAAGTCTAAGTTTAGTCACTCATTAAAACGCGTTTGATCGAGGCTTGAGACTTTAAGGAAGCTTTCAGTCCCAAACTGGTACCCACTACAGACACAGATATTTTAATGTCCAACCAATATTTAATTAAATATATATTTATTTATTTATTATACCTAAGTTTATCTTGGACCTAATTTTACCACTTCTAATACCTGAAAAGTGCATCTTCTAGACGTATGTCTATTATTACTGAATGTAACTCCTTTATCTAGCTTTCTCTGACCACTAAAATCGTATGCCACTTTATTCTGCGGTCCTCTTAATAGGTTTCTAGTTCTAGTTCTGGTTATTGGCAACGTTTGCTATTTTGAAAGTTGGCGTGCAAAGGATAGGGCAGGGGGAATGAAATAAAATCCAGTTTGAACCAGAAAAACGTGAAATCATGCCCGATGGTGGCTTAAGAAGACGCGGGTTCGATCCCCGCCAGGTGCCCGATTTTTTCGGGTGCCTGGTGGTGAACAACTTTCATTTCTTTAACTTAGTTCCTGTATATTGCAGTGGGAGGCTTGAGAGTTATCTCGCTCCACTTGCGATGTACAATGCACTTGTGCGTTGAAAAGTTGTACACTTTGGGTTCCTATTCGGTCTTCCGCTCTTTCTACTGAAGCACCTGTGGCTCAGTTGGTTAGAGCGTCTGCGCGTTAAGCAGAAGACGCGGGTTCGATCCCCGCCAGGTGCCCGATTTTTTCGGGTGCCTGGTGGTGAACAACTTTCATTTCTTTAACTTAGTTCCTGTATATTGCAGTGGGAGGCTTGAGAGTTATCTCGCTCCACTTGCGATGTACAATGCACTTGTGCGTTGAAAAGTTGTACACTTTGGGTTCCTATTCGGTCTTCCGCTCTTTCTACTGAAGCACCTGTGGCTCAGTTGGTTAGAGCGTCTGCGCGTTAAGCAGAAGACGCGGGTTCGATCCCCGCCAGGTGCCCGATTTTTTCGGGTGCCTGGTGGTGAACAACTTTCATTTCTTTAACTTAGTTCCTGTATATTGCAGTGGGAGGCTTGAGAGTTATCTCGCTCCACTTGCGATGTACAATGCACTTGTGCGTTGAAAAGTTGTACACTTTGGGTTCCTATTCGGTCTTCCGCTCTTTCTACTGAAGCACCTGTGGCTCAGTTGGTTAGAGCGTCTGCGCGTTAAGCAGAAGACGCGGGTTCGATCCCCGCCAGGTGCCCGATTTTTTCGGGTGCCTGGTGGTGAACAACTTTCATTTCTTTAATTAAGTTGTACTTTGTTTGTCTAGCCGGAAATTTGCACAAAGGAACACCTGTGTGCAACTTCCGCAAAACTTATGCAGCAATTAAGTTCAAATTTGCTAGAAATGAGCTAATACTAAGCGTATAGTTTTAGTTTGCACTGACCTAAAGAAAGAAAAGCTGGTTCAAAAAATGATTTTCAGGATGGTATTTAGCAACCCGAAAAACTGCTAACTCGTAATAGCAAAATTCCCTAAACAAAACTTTTTGGTTCTATTTGGTCCTCCACCCATCAAAAACATGACTTTAAAACTTCTAAATTAAAAATGAAATGCTACAACTTAACTACAAGGATCCTACGATAAAGGAATCGGTATATAATGAGGAATTTGCCTAATGCAAACGCATCGAACTAAATAATCACATCACAAGCACTACGAGCTTAGGCCGTGGTTACACTTGACAATCTTGTGACAACGCGCTGCCACAACGGCCATTGCAACAGAATTGTTACGACGTTGTTCGTGTAACCAGTAACACAACGTTGTGACAACTTGTCACAACGCGTTGGGACCATGCCCGATTTCATTGTGACAACGCAATAGTTCAACAGCAACTGTGCGTTGTCACATGTAACCACTAGTTGTCACGAGTGACAACTATGGGAGACAACTGCCGTTGTCACAAGATTGTCAAGTGTAACCACGGCTTTAGAATGTACACATCTACATGATGACCAAAGGCAAACTATCCTAACCGTGCCCTCATAAGGCTTATCCGATGCCGTAAAAGTATGACAAATCCACTGCACGCTAACGGCCGACTCATGGTCCAACGAAGATTCAAGTCGTGTTTAGAAAAAACCTACTCGGCTAAGGGAGGGCTGCAGTAGACGACGGAAAAACGAAACCGAAAAACGGATTCAAAACTCTTAAACTAGAACTTTCTTGCAACAATTTTCACAGAATGCCTAGAATCTAGGTGTCACCGGAACGTCCGATAGCTCATGTTTGTGCTTGCGGACCCATATTCTCCCGCTTGGCGAGGTAAAAGCTGAAAACAAAACAAAATGCGCTCGATTCGTGTATTCTTAACACTGCCTACAGAATTTGCACACATTGCTTCAAAAACTCACTACAGCCCAATTAGAGGAGGGAGTCACAGTTTAGCGTGCAATAAATTGCGGCATGCTCATAACTTTTAGAGCATGCCAATTTAATACTTTCATGTTATAATTATGTACTCCTGATAATCGTAACCTAGACTCTTTGCCACCTGTAGCCAAGCATTTCTTACCCATCTTAAACTAAAGAAAAAGTTATTTTACTGAACATAAATAAAATTTATTTCATAAACATGACGAAATAGACACAAAACAAGACAGGACCACAAGACGACAGTCACGATACAACACCAAATTAACGTAAACTTAGATGCAGGTACATCTCAAAGGGCAGGCTTTACAACAGCACAAATCACAGTGGTGACACGACGGAAAAGACATGCTAATAAAAAAGTTGGGTCTTTGCCATTTGATGCTGTCCTCCAGTGCTCAACGTTGTAAAATTTATATACTCAATCGAACTAAAATTATATGTTCGTATGGTTATATATTAATGTTATGGATAACGCCAAGTTCAAGTGGCAAAATTTGTCGATTTACAAATGCGTGATTTAGAAATTCAGCGGGTTCCAAAACACATCCACATGCAATTTTAGGGCAACTGGTCAAGTTTTAAGAATTATTAACACGGGGAGTCAAATGGGAAAGACCAACAAATTTAAGCAGATAAAATTTTAGACAATTTAAAGGTGACAAACAATGAAGAAAATAATTCAGAAATTCAAACAAAACTGAAGAAACACCCTAAGCTCATAAAAATCAGCAAAATCAAGGCACATGCAACTCGCAAACAACTAAAACAGCAAATATATATACCATAAATAATGTGCAAAATCAATGATTTAATTAACTTAACTAAATTAATACAAATTTCCGTCAAAACGAACCATTCCGAAAAGTCTGGTAAAAAACTCCCAAAAAATAAATCACCGGATCGCAAAGCAGAAACCTTGGAGAATCTCTTGCAGCACGTACCAGAATTTGTGACTCGGACTCAACTTCAAAAAAGATGAACTTTTTATCTTTATCTTTTTCTTTTTTATTTATTTTATCTTTTTGATCTTTATTTGAGAAAATCTTACAAGCCGAGCTGCAAAAATTCGAATTAGTGCAGTTTCACATGAATTTGAAATTCTGCAAATATATAGGAACGTACGTTTTACGTACACATTTTTTTGAAAAGTGTGCTGGTAACGTCTAGTGTACACATCGACGAACAACGTGGAACCAAAGCACCTTCAATCAATAAAGCTACACATCTGCTAATTCATTAGCATAAGTAAGTTGTTACTAATGCTAATTCATTAGCATAAAATTGTTGCTATAAGCTGCTTGCTCATAGGATAGCCCAACATTTTCCCAAATAAGTGTTCCAATCCTTTTCCAACCAAAAAGCAAGACATAGTAGCGGTGAAACGGACACCCCCCAAATAGTTCGCTTGAGTCCATCAAAGCAGTTATTCACTACTGTTGGTACCAGGTTATCAAACATTTTGTTAAGTACATACACTCAGTGGTACTTATTTTAAACTCCCCTAACAATCTGACAACTTTGAACCATTCTAACAAAGAATGACTTCACTTCTTTTGCACGAAGCAAAAAGGAAAAACGTGGAAAAACGAAAAAAAGTGGAAACGTATCCCACCTTTAGGCAGTGAAATTAATTAATATCAAGATTAATCTAATTAGTAACTACGTACATATCAATTGGAATTCTAGAAATACTGCTTCTATTAGAGATATAAATTATTGAAGTACGTACGTTATTTAAATACTACACAGTTAGCAGATAATCAAATAATTGAGATCTTGACACGGAAGGGGTGGGGAAGCATAAAAGTTAAGGTTAAGATTAACCTAGTACAGTAATCTTCTTCAGCAAGAAGACATAGTTTGGCTCTTCTTAGAGCTCCAAGGTTCCCGGTAAATGGGCCGGGGAGGGGGGGCCCCAGTGCAATTCCGGGTTTCGAAGTTCGGAAGGGAAGAATTTTCCGACGGGTTTCCGGGAAATCAGCATCCGCCCGGAGTGCAAACGGAAATCACAATCACAAGAGCAATGACCAAGGCAACGACCAGACACAGTATCACAATAAAAACCTTCTTCTAAAATTAAAATGGGAAACCAACCATTTGTTTACAGCACAAAACAGATATATAATAAATTAAAAACCACGAAAAGCAAAAAATGCTGAATCAACACCACAAAAAAGAAAACAGTTTGATTGAAGACCAGGAAAATACATCTAATAGAACCGGGTTTGTCCGGAAATTCTTACAATCGGATGAGAAAATATCCGTGAAAAGTAGGCTATCATTTGAGACAGAGAAAACTAGTGCAGGCTTTTTTCTACAGACGGGGTAGGGTATTTTTTATAGGATGGTGCACTTTCGCTTGGATTTCCTGGGTTTCCAAAAATTTTTCGGCTCCACAGAAGATTTTCTTCAGAAATGTCGATTTTTAGCCTAAATCCAGGCGTTTTTGAAAACTTTTTGCGGTGCGTGTCTCCACGCAAAATATGCCTGAATATAGTAATTTTCGTTTTTGTTAAGTTAAAAGTGTTAATTTTGACCAATCATCGAGCCAAATGAAGCAGCCAAGAAACTGTTGTGCCGCCAAGTGCAATAGTGTCTCGAAAAACACTGGTTTTTTGACTACTGCCATTCAAAACTCCCCACCACGATTCTGCAGAAAAGAAAGACACCCCAAATGCAGCTACGAAAAAAGCAAAAGTACCCAAGAAACTCAAGAAAAACAAGGCGCAAGCATCCACAGATTAGTTGCAACGAGCGAGACACTACACATGCCTTAAATAATGTTAGACTCAAAAACCGCAGATGACCTATGTATAAATACAACTATTAGTTTAAGGTGGTGATTCCTTTTGGAGACATCAACTTTGAACCACTATTATTCATTCATTATTTGGAGTTAAGAAGTCATCTTTATATCAAAATGTAGCTTAACATTTTCTCTTTTTAATGAGTACAATGAATCTAAGTTTGGCTTTCCAAAATGTTTTTCCTGTATTTTAGATGAAGTATAATTTTTCAGATTTTTTGCAGGCTGAAGTAAATTTTTTCGCAGGACATCGGTTAGAGCATTCGATAACTCTATCAAATAGCTGGGGACCCTTTTTTAGTTATTGTGATATCGCTCTTCGTTATGGAGAAATAAACTAAAATGTCTGCGCAACCTGGATTTTGCCTACTTTTCACTACTTTGGCAAGCCACTACTTCAGTTAGAAAGCAGCTATCGGGGCAACTAAAAAAGGGTCCCGGGGTATTTTTGTGTAGAACACATCTGCAAAGTGGCAACTCTCTAGCTTGCATACTAAATTCTGCACAATCGCTGGAAAAAATTTGGTCGTGTTTTTGCAAAAACTACATTTTTTGTGATAGCAGTCTAACGGATAGCAATTGTACGATGGTCATGCCTCCGATAATTGGCCTCTGTGAGACCTTTAAATCGACACCCTTAGTTAAATTTTACGGCTTTCGTAGCTCAAGAAGTAGTGGATTATTTGATTTCTGCAGAAAGGACAAGTTTTTGACGCCAAAATAAGAAAATTGGCTATATCTCACGATAGGGAAAAGCTAGAAAGTTGCTTTCAAAAGCAAAATTGTAGAGTTTAACGAGTTCTTTCGAATGGATATAGTCATAGCCATGCAGCTGCTGCCAAACTTTCAGAAATTGGCAAAAACCGCCCTGAACGCAAATGTTGAATTTTTGAAGCGAGATTGCGCAGAGGGTGTTAGAACGCTAAAACAACTTATTTTGGAAAGTTTCGTTGAACTTCATCCTGGTTTACGCCGTCAATCAACAATATGTGCCCAAAAGGAATCACCACCTTAAATGATTATGTACGTAACTGCTGTTAAATGACATGCAATAATGATAGTTATAAATCAAGTACCATAAAACATATACATAAAATAACACAAAACAGAACATGCAATAACACTGAAGCTCAAATTAATCAGAACATGTTGAGCATGAGCGGGGAATAATTTAACAAAATAATGTTCTTTCAACTTGTTGACCAATCGTCACAGGTCATACACAGTGTGTGTGGCTGTTCAACTTTTTTTATAATTTCAGCAATTAAAACAACTTGACTTAAGTTATCCGGTTATCCGCCTATTCAAAACGTATATAAACTTGAGAAAATTTTTTAATTCTACACCTAAAATTTCAATTTTTATGGCAATTTTTCGCTGCCCTGTAATAATTTCTATCATAAAGCCAAACTACAACCTTGGCTTTAAAAAATAGTTTAGTCTAAAATTTAGAATAGTTTAGTCAAAAATTTGAAAAATATTTTTAAAGTTTTGAAATTTTTGCTAAAATTTCGCTAATTCTTCAATGCATTGTCTAAAATGTAAACGGATATATATACGGATATGCCCATCACTAGTATAAACGTCAATAAGTATAAAAACGTTTACAACAGAACCCTGTCTAATCGATTGGGGTAAACTTTGAGCCCTCCCCCTTCCCTCATAAAATTTATCCTAAAATAAGTCAGTCCGCTAGTCTATGTTGTGCAGGGGAGTAGCCCAAGACTCTAGCGGGGTTATGTACAAGGAACCACACTGCCGACGATATAGACCTTAAAGCATAAGTCTACGTTATATACAAGCAACAGTGACCGTACGTAGGTAAATAATAGTAATGTCACACAGTCGGTCAAGAAATGAAAAAAGTACAGGCTCAACTGAGAGAACAGTCATAAACATAATATTTACAACCACCGTACGGCAAAAATAAATAAATAATATATACACGATAAGCATAACCCATAAAATCATAAAATACTCCAACTCCGTACATAATATACAATTACAAAGGTAGAACACACCTAAAAGTACTAACGAAATCAGCAAGAAACTACTACATGGATAATTTTAAACGGGGAAAAGCATAAACTGCCCTCCCCCTCCAGATGTGTCCAAAACCCTAGATCCAAGATCGGCAAGTGCCCCCCACCCCAAATCTGTATCCTAAAGAAAAACAAGTCATGAAGCTGGCCTATCATGTAATATCGTTATCGATTTTTCAGTGAACCCTGCTTTATAAATGGCCTCCCAGTAAATAAACGTTCTTAGCATGCCACTAAATAAATACCAAATATATTCCTACGTTTACGTAATAATAATAATGACACACTTAGAATACATAGGGTAAATAGATTGGATTAGTACATTGTTAATATTAGGACTTATTATTGGATGTTATATTATGTGCATTACGTACATTTCGAAAACTTAACTCACTATTACAAGGATTGTAGTAATAAATTAGTGTACAGTTATCAGATATAAATAGTTAATTGGAAAATTCCACGATGCAAGGGGCCGGGGGGGACAAAGATGGTGTATAATCACAGAAGCACACACCTAAGGAATGAAGAAAGTTATAGTTGTAGAGGGGGGAGGGGATTCAACAGCTTCCACTAGTGCAGACGGATATGGTTATGATTAGTGCAATCACCAAGGCCACAACGCACAGCAAGATTATAATGCAGATTTTCTTCTACAAAAAAAAGAAAAATAAAAAGGTAAAACAGAAAAGTTACACACTGTAGAAAAAAAAACAGAAAAAATTAAAAGTAGGCAGCACGATAAAACTGTTAGAACGACGAATGAAACAAAGGACATTTAAGACAAACACACGACTACAGAAAGCTAACACAGGTTTGGGTTAAAATTAGAAACACTGAAAATGCAAAAACAATGGAACACCACTCTAGCATGCATGCGTATTAGTTGACAGGCTCGTGTAAACTATCTACGTAGTACGATATAACTTCAATGAGGGGAGCTCAACTGTAACAATAGTCTTAATTTTTTAGGGGATCCTTTATCGACTCGTAAACTAGGCGTCAAGAGCATAAATTTTAACTCTGACTCTTACTAAATTACACTAAAAAATAATTACCATTGCATATAAGTGAACGTTCAAATTAAAACTTGAGTTGCATCTCCATGAACAGATAACGCCCCCTTTATAAGTGCCAGCCAAACCTCCAAGGGTAAGTATATAAAGCAAAAGGGACGAATACCCCCTCTCCCTTAGCCCCCAGGGTTCTTTTCTAAATTACTATCAGGAGGACTTACCCTTCTGGCTTTGCTCTGATATTGAACGGCCTTTTTGGTATCGGCCACGGCACGGTCCACATATTCTTTGGCATGTTCCACATTGAACTCAATACGATCCACCATCTCGCCCTAAAAACAAACAGAAATATGCAAATTAGATGACAAAACCTGAAAAAAATGACAAAAATCACAAAACTCGAAACATAAGGCTCGCTCAGCATGTAAACAGCAGTATTTATGCATCACTGTTGTCATAATCAGGGACTCTAGCGTTGCATCATAGCGAGCTGAGTAGGCAGCAAATAAACAGCTATTCTACGGACAGCTGCAGCATACCCTAATCAGGTTTCACGAAAATACCACCCCCTGCCAACAGTCAAAAAATCCAATTAAAAAATTAGTTGATGAAATTATAAATTTCCACGAGACAAAAACAGCACGGAAACCACAAAACAGGGTACGTACAGTACTCAGTACTAAATTCATTACAAACCTAGTTCAATCCACAATTTTATTCACGAATTTTCAATTTGAGTAAAGGAAAGGGGATGACAAAAGTAACATAATGTATCGTCAGGATATTTTTACACAGGGGGGGAACCTGTCCCTCCCGAAATCGTCTTTTCCCTGGATTTTTGCTCCCCGGAATTTTCTGGGTGCCCAAATATAGGCATATTTTCAAAAATTTTCCGGCTTCTTAGTTTTTTAACGTAAAAATGTCTATTTTAGCCTTCATAAATACAGGCATTTCTGTGAACGTTTTACGTTTCCCATGCAAAATAAGCCAAAAAAATCTGGCTCCTTTTTGCAAAAATCTCCCGTCCCCTCCCCCGCCGATAAAAATCCCAAAAAATACCGGGTAACGTCGGTATACATCTACGTATTGTAGTTACTTGAGATTCCACGAGCATTGCCATATCCATAAACATGTCGTGCAATTCTCGGATGCTATTCTCCAGCTTCAGAATATCATTGTGTCTAGCTTCGATGTCCGCTAGGGTCTGCTTTGCCTGGGCTCCTTCCATTATAATCTGAAACAATTAAGAAATACCAATTAATTAATTACAAATTAATTAATTAAAGGGGCAAAACTGGGTTTTTTTAGGCAAAAATAAGTGGGGGGGGGGAGAGTGGGGGGGGGGCGCCCCCCCCCCCACGAGTGGGGGGGAGGTCCAAAAGTGGGGGGGGGGGAGAATAAAATGAGCTAAAATGACAAAAATACAGTATAAAAAGCCTGTTTTCTACATATACTGCTATAGCCAAGCATAAAAGTGCACAAAAATTACGTTTTGGCACCAAAATAGACGATTTTTGACTAAGAAATTCCGGCGAAGCCGGAAAATTTTTCAAAATTTTGACCAAAAATCCTAAAAATTTGGCAATTTCTGGGCACCTTAGGGTGAGTGGGGGGGGAGCCCAAAAAGTGGGGGGGCCCTCATCATCATCATATCTGGGGCCAATCGGTGAGACCATATAGCCGGGCTAAAGGCGCCCGGTACCCCGGAGGAAGTCCAACACCCCGGGAGGGTCATACCACAGGACGGCCAGGCCTTGGGAGCAGTCGAGGTGGGTACGCCGGGTTATTGATTTCCTGGGGCAGCTCAAGATCAAGTGCTCGAGCGTTTCTTCTTCCTGTAGGCAGTCAGGGCAAAGGGGGGGAGGGACAGCCAGCTGGATCAATAGTATGCCTGTATTGGGCTAGGAGGAGGGATTTACCAGTTCGCAGCTGTGAGAGTAGAGTTCGGTGGGCCTTGGGGATGCCCATTTCGCGGTTAGCTGGGACCGGCCCGCGGTCCCCAAATAATGTCCTGGATCTGTCGTGGCTCAGTCCAGTATGCCACGCCGACGTCGTTTCCCTCCTCAGGACAGCAGTAGCTGTTGGGAGATCGATTGGGACCAGGTCCTGCGCCATTCTGCTACCATTTCTGGCCAGCCTGTCGGCTTTCTCGTTACCTCTCACGCCACAGTGGCTAGGGACCCACATTATCTGGACCTGTATCTCAGCCTGAGCGAACAGCTCCAGCTGCTGCCAAAGTCTCTGCTCCAGGTCAGTGGCTGGGAGGCGAAGCCCATTGGAGAGGCGTTCAACTAGGGACAGTGAGTCAGTGTAGATCCTGATCAGACTGCAGTCAGCAGTGATGTAGTTCCGTTGGAGCCATCTGAGCCCTTGGTGCACGGCATTTACCTCCGCCCTGTAGCTGGAGCACACTTTTCCAGCTGCAAAAACCAGATGGTTCCGTTTGCCTCTTCGGTTGTCGACGATGAGTACCCCGCTTTCTATGAGTATCCTGGTCTTTCCGGATGATTTGGCCTAGACGTGTGCTGGATTGAGGGTTGTCTGTTGTGCCTAATCAGCCATTCCTTAAATTATGCTGCCGAGCGGTTGGTCCCGGTTTCAATATCCTGGTCTTTCCGGATGTCCTGGTCACAACCTGCGAAGACGTGTGCTGGTTTGGCGATTCTCCACATTGCTGAAGACCATGCACGATGGGCCCGGAATAGGAAGAAGAAGAAGAAGAAGTACCCCGCTTCCACCTTTGCTAGTTCCAGACTCCGCTGAGCCATCCGTCCAGATGTCCACATCGGCTCTGGGCAGCCTGGAGAGGGCGCCCCCTCACCCCCCCCCCAAGTAAAAAAACCCCAGCAAAAGTTGGCTTAGCCATTATTGTGCATCGCAGCTTGCATAGATTTTGATAAAAGCTGCAATGCTTCGGGCCGCATTACCAAAGTCAAGGTAAGGCCTTGCTAAACGATGACTAGTTTTCCATTTTAAATTCTTTTAAAAAAATACCCGGCCTTAGTCAGTCAATGTATTTTAGAAATTTTCAAGTCACTCCAACAAAAAACAACTGCATAAATAATATCGTTTATGTCTTTAGGGATGCTTGCCAATTTACATCATTCAGTATTTGCAAAATTTCACAAAAAACATGCCACCCACCCACAACAATTTCATACATACTACTCAGTGATAATTTAAAGTTTCACAGGAAATGTAAAATTAAATCAGAAGAATATAGATCTAGAAAAATCTATATACAAAAAATAAAAAATCGAAAATCTATACAAAAATCTTACACCCTGGGTAAAGACTGCGGAATTTCCGCTTTCTATCATCTCTTCTAGCTCTTCATTATCCACCTGTTTACCAGCTGAAACAAAGCAAAAAATAAACACAAAATCTCCCAAAAAACTGGTGGTGGCTCCCAAAAATATTCAGCAAAAGTGATCTAATAGGGGCAGTTAGTTAGCTAAAACTGAGGTCAGGAGCAAAAAGTAACTTAAAACCGTGTCGTCAACAGAATTGAGATGGCATAGCATTTGCCCAAATTACTACAGAAAATCAAAACATGTAGAAATTAAATTTACAATTCATAAACATCCGAAATAGCCATTTTCGGGCTTTCTTCCATTGGCTAGTGACTCCAGGCTTTAGGCACTTTCATTATATTTCTTCAGGTTTTCGGGTTTATCACAGAGGGATACTGAATTCCGATGGGCAGGAAAGGAAATTTTGAAAAAACTTTAATGAAAAAATCGAACAAGAGATGTGAACAGAACAATTCCCAAACCTTTTGGAAAAATGTTACGGGGAAACCCAATCAGAGAACACCAACCAACACATAGGGGGGGGGACCATAATCACATTTTTGGTTACACAACATCTTACTGTACATACTGTAGTGTACATACCAATATCCAGTTGTCGCTGTATACGACCTTTACACCGCTCCCTATAGTCCGTCTGCGTTTTATTGTAGTCTGTCATCACTTCCACAAACTTTCGTGACAGGGTTGCATGCTGAAAATAGGTAAGTAAAAAAACTATACTGCACAGGTTGTACACAAAAACGTTTAAAAACTTTTCTGTGAAATTTACACAAATACCAATATTACCTAGTACAAAATAAGAATCCAAAAATAATTTTCTGTTTCTTTGCCAATTAATGGCAAGTTACTAGCAATAATATTTTAAATTCTTGAAATTACGTAACTGACAAAAAGGAGGGGGAAAATGAAAACAGTAAAAATTCCAACCTGAGTCTTGCGTATTCTCAGATCGGCAGACACTCCACCCGCCGCTTCCTCCTGCTCAATGCTTTGCTCTATCACTGAACAAGTAAGGAAAAACAAAAATAGCAAATTATATATAAACAAAAATAGCAAATTTAAATTTTGATAGTTATATATACTGAAATTTATATATGTATCTTATCACATACAATATAAGAGCATATTTCTAGCAATGTTTATTGCAAAACAAGACCAAGTTTATGTGTTAAGAATTACATGTTCGGAAAATATATACCTTTTAATTTTCCCCGGACTTTATTGGCCGTCTTCTTAATTTCTGCCATCAGCTCTTCCAATTCCTCTTTTGTCTCTGAAAGGGTACAGAAAGGAAATAGAAAAACAACTCAAATCCCAGCACCCTAAGTAGGATCCAGTCACACAAAAAACAAAAATGTGGAAATAATAACCTAAACCGAAATCCAAAAGTCTCATGTGGACCGAGACCGGAATTTTTTTTGGAAAGAAACATCAAATTTCAGTGAAGATTTCAAATAAATGTCAAGAAAACTAACCAACGAAGTGAGAAAACCGTGGTTCTTTACGTGTTGAAAAGTCGCTAATACTGAGCCGAGCCTAATCCTCAAAAACTGTAACAAAGCTAAGTTTACGGCTAGGGTGTCGGTCTCGGAGCGCCCAAAATCCGAAGACTTAGCCAGTGTAGGTTTCTGCCTTGCCCACACTTGGACACAATCTACGACGAAATCCTTTCCAGTCTGGGGTTTTTAGTGGGGGGTGTGTGGGGGCCCCCACTTTTTTTGGGCTTCCCCCACTCACTATAAGGTGCCCAAAAAAGGCCCAATTTTAAGGTTTTTGATCAAAACTTTCCGGTTTGGCCGGAATTTTTTGGTCAAAAATGGTTCTATTTTGGTACCCAAACTTAATTTTTGAGCACTTTTAAGCATAGTTATAGCGGTATGTGTAGAAAACAGGCTATTTTTACTGCATTTTTGGCATTTAGGCCACTTTGGATTCCCCCACTTTTGGTCTTTCCCCCCCACTAGTGAGGGGGGGGGGGCTCCCCCACTTTTTTCGCCTAGAGAAAACCCCGCCAGTTGCAGGTCCTTAGACTTCAAACATAAACATTTTCCAGAAACAAATTTCCACAAACAATATCCGCCGGATTATTAATAAGCTCACGGATAAGGGAGAAGTCAAGTTCTTTCTTCCAACAAGTGCTTTATAGTTTGTTGAAATGACCACTGACTACGTACGTATCTGCGCAGACTATAACAATTTTGTTGAAGAATTTCTGTTTCTTTTCTTCCTGGCCCCAATGTCCAAACAAGCCTACATTTTTAGCAAAAAATATCATCACCACTTCCCACTCCAGTCTTTAAGTCAATCGAGCTTACTGGGGTCATTGACAGGATTGGACAGGATGGCAGAATGCTTCTTTTTGACCTCCTCCACATTTTCCGCAATCAGATCTATACTGCCACGAATCTCCTCAACCTGGAATAGAGTGAGAAAAACAAAAGGTCAAAGAAGAACAGAAAAAATTTGACAATG
>JASAND010015846.1:0-23696 GCA_030248195.1 Trissonchulus latispiculum
AAGCCACGTAT
This sequence comes from Trissonchulus latispiculum, assembly GCA_030248195.1. Taxonomy (NCBI): domain Eukaryota; kingdom Metazoa; phylum Nematoda; class Enoplea; order Enoplida; family Ironidae; genus Trissonchulus; species Trissonchulus latispiculum. The sequence goes on from JASAND010015846.1 coordinate 12, forward strand.
TGCTAGCGGCTCTGAGCAATACCCAGAAAATGTACTAGAAGCGCAAACTTGGCTCTTTCTGAGTGGTGCGTACCATGTAGTCAAACGCTCAAAATTCCCAGAGCTGCAAGCTTCCAGCGGCTGATTGTTGCCAATGGGTTTTTCCCGCATTGAGTTTTGTTTTTTCTTGTGTGATGGTTTTTTGATGGAAAATTTTTCACCAACCCTAAGTTAGAGAGATGTTTTATGGCTTGTTGAGCAATTTTGGTTTTGTACCTCCCTTTTGCCGACTTTTCGAAGTTTTTGAAGAGCAAAAATTGAAGCTATGGACCAAAACAAGAAAACAAAGTTTTTAGCGACCGCTGCGGGTTTCTATTTTTTCAGACGCGTCTCGTAATAATTTCCAAATTTAAATGTTTTTATATATATATATGTCGAATTTCTTAAGATTTTTCGTTCAAAGTCTCGTAGGCTTAAATCTGAATTTTTAAGCGGTGTTTGCGGAGCTTTTGGCATCATTCAAATCTTCTGAAACTTTTTATTGTTTTTATTTGTTGGCTCATGAGAGCGCCCCGCCACAATACGGGCATAAAGGCGTCTGCGCGGCCCCCTGGAGACAGTGTTGGCCTGGTGCCAGCCAATTAGAGGTCTGGGAGGGGTAAAAATGTTACCATCGTAAAGTACTCGAGCAGTACTACAAAGTACCACCATACTTTTGGTTAAAATTCCGAACTTCGAAATTTTGCACTAGGCGGAGTTACCGTGCGTTTGTTTTTTTTTCGGTTAATAACGCTTTTCGGAAGTGCTTATGTCAGCGCAGTGTTGGAACGATATGGACATTTTGGACCGACAAAGACGGCCATTATATGTTGGTAGGCAGGGTCCTCCCATGCAACCTTTTTTGGTCATTTTGGCACCTGTGCCAATTTTGCCTAGTGCCAAGGCCCCAAAATCGGACTTTCGCTATTTTGGCACTTCGGTTGTGATCGACTTTTTTTCACAGGTTAGCAGCTAGATCGGTTTGGTTTGTTTTATTTGAATATTTCGGACTATGTGCGAAATGTAACGAGGGGGATTTTTTTAATTTCGCTCTGTAGCGCTTTCAGGAGATGGGCCCAAAATTTGCATTTTTTGACCCGTTTTGGCGCGAAAACTCCCACTTTTACTAGAAATGGCGTAAAAGTCACTAAAAAATGGCGTTTTTCGGCCTTGGGGTGGTACCCATATATAGTAAATCGGGGTCGCTGAAAACGATGAGCATACTGCTGAGGTCGGTGGATGTGACCCCTGACCCACAGCGCCCACCCACAGTGGGTCCGGTGTGGGTCAAAAATTAAAGTCTTCAAAAGTGGTCAAGTTTGGTGTCAAATGGGAGCCCTTGGCGAGGCGATCAACTTTGTCATTATGGCCGCTCCAACATCCAACAAAAATTGGCCCTCACCGACCTGTGTAAGGGGGTGCCCCACCCACTGTGGGTCCGGTGTGGGCCAAAAATGAAAGTCTAAAAAGTGGACACGTTCTTTTAATGAAAGCCCTTGGCGAGGCGATCAACTTTGTCATTATGCCCCCCTACAAAACTGAAAGGGCTCTAATGGAAACCTTCAAGAACATTTAGAAAAGTTGAGACATTTTTCTACACAAGTAATAAAAATGCTCCTCCGGAGCATGAAAAAGTAATATGGGTAGTGATGAGGTTGTAAAATCAAGAGAGGACTAGTCTTAAAATGCTTAATATGGGGCTAGGTTCAAAAAAAGAAGAGGACTAGGTTGTGGGCGAATTAATATGGGCACAGCTTCGCCGAGCAACCCATATTCGCGGACTGAAAAAGTTATACCTATATTTTTATACGTACCAGTGTTCAGATTTAGTTACGGTACGTAAATAATACACGACTATGATAAACGAATTTTAGTGGAAGCAAACCTTACTTTCGATAAACTCTTAATATTTATCTACTGAGCGTTTTAACCACTTATAAGAAAAGTATGTATTTCAACAATAACTTCAGGGTCAGGACACTCTCCGACGATCTTCTATTTCTATTCAACCGTTAGCGTTACAATCATAGCCTTGGTTTTTTCTCGTTGCTTGTCGTAGTCCAGCACAACCAAATTATATACTATATAGTTTACGTATACATAGCTGCTGGAATTGTAATTATTGACTGACATTAATTGCTTTGTATATGGCAATCGCCATGGCGAAGCGTGAAAGCCCGCGAATATGGGTTGCTCGGCGAAGCTGTGCCCATATTAATTCGCCCACAACCTAGTCCTCTTCTTTTTTTGAACCTAGCCCCATATTAAGCATTTTAAGACTAGTCCTCTCTTGATTTTACAACCTCATCACTACCCATATTACTTTTTCATGCTCCGGAGGAGCATTTTTATTACTTGTCCTTCTGTCATTTTAAAGGTTCCCTTTCCAGCAGTGAGCTAACGCAGATACGGAGCTTGAACAAAGCAATATGCAGGTCAAATGTGAGCATGTGAGCAAATGGGCTTTCATTTGATACCAAACATGCTGGCTTTTTCCTAGGCAAAAATTTGTGGGGGGGGGGTGGGGGGGGGTGCCCCCCCCCCGCTCGGGGGGGCGGGGGTTGGAGTTCTGGGGGCGAAGAAAATTTTTTAGAAAAATGTCTAAAAATAGCTATATATTTTTGCTGCTGAGCTAAAAAATTGACTATTTTTAACTTAAATTTAAGCTTAAAATAGCTAAAAAATGCTTAAAAATGGGTAAAAATCCGGCGAAGCCGGAAAAATTTTTCAAAATATTCCCTCAAAACCATATTTTTCCGGCCACTTCAGAGGGTGGGGGGGGGGTTCAGGGGGGAGGAAGGCCCGAATCCTGGGGGGCGACCCAAGTCTGGGGGGGAAACGGATTTCTGGGGACCCACCACCCCCCCCCCCTGTAGGAAAAAGCCAGACATGACCACATTTGAAGACTAATTTTTGGCCCACACCGGACCCACTGTTGGTGGGGCACCCACCCACAGGTCGGTGGGGCCTTTTTTTTGTGGGTGGCATAATGACAAAAGTTGATCACCTCGCCAAGTGCTTTCATTTGATACCAAACTTGACCACTTTTGAAGACTTTCATTTTTGACCCACACCGGACCCACTGTGGGTGAGGCACCCACCCACAGGTCGGTGGGGCCAATTTTTGTGGGTGGCATAATGACAAAAGTTGATCGCCTCGCCAAGGGTTTTCATTTGACACCAAACTTGACCACTTTTGAAGACTTTCATTTTTGACCCACACCGGACCCACTGTGGGTGGGGCACACACCCACAGGTCGGTGGGGCCAATTTTTGTGGGTGGCATAATGACAAAAGTTGATCGCCTCGCCAAGGGCTTTCATTTGATACCAAACTTGACCACTTTTGAAGACTTTCATTTTTGACCAACACCGGACCCACTGTGGGTGGGGCACCCACCCACAGGTCGGTGGGGCCACTTTTTGTGGGAGGCATAATGACAAAAGTTGATCGCCTCGCCAAGGGCTTTCATTTGACACCAAACTTGACCACTTTTGAAGACTTTAATTTTTGACCCACACCGGACCCACTGTGGGTGGGGCACCCACCCACAGGTCGGTGGGGCCAATTTTTGTGGGTGGCATAATGACAAAAGTTGATCGCCTGGCCAAGGGCTTTCATTTGATACCAAACTTGACCACTTTTGAAGACTTTCATTTTTGACCCACACCGTACCCACTGTGGGTGGGGCACCCACTCACAGGTCGGTGGGGCCAATTTTTGTGGGTGGCATAATGACAAAAGTTGATCGCCTCGCCAAGGGCTTTCATTTGATACCAAACGTGTCCACTTTTGAAGACTTTCATTTTTGACCCACACCGGACCCACAGTGGGTGGGGCACCCACCCACAGGTCGGTGGGGCCAATTTTTGTTGGATGTTGGGCAGCATGGCCATAATGACAAAAGTTGATCGCCTCGCCAAGGGCTTTCATTTGACACCAAACTTGACCACTTTTGAAGACTTTAATTTTTGACCCACACCGGACCCACTGTGGGTGGGCGCTGTGGGTCAGGGGTCACATCCACCGACCTCAGCAGTATGCTCATCGTTTTCAGCGACCCCGATTTACTATATATGGGTACCACCCCAAGGCCGAAAAACGCCATTTTTAGTGACTTTTACGCCATTTCTAGTAAAAGTGGGAGTTTTGCGCCAAAACGGGTCAAAAAAGCAAAGTTTGGGCCCATCTCCTGAAAGCTACAGAGCGAAATTAAAAAATCCCCCTCGTTACATTCCGCGCATAGTCCGAAATATTCAAATAAAACAAACCAAACCGATCTAGCTGCTAACCTGTGAAAAAAAGTCGATCACAACCGAAGTGCCAAAATAGCGAAAGTCCGATTTTGGGGCCTTGGCACAGAGCCAAAATTGGCCAGGTGCCAAAATGACCAAAAAAGGTTGCATGGGAGGACCCTGCCTACCAACATATAATAGTAGTATAGGTCCAAAATGTCCATATCGTTCCAACACTGCGCTGACATAAGCACTTCCGAAAAGCGTTATTAACCGAGAAAAAAACAAACGCACGGTAACTCCCGCCTAGTGCAAAATTTCGAAGTTCGGAATTTTAACCAAAAGTATGGTGGTACTTGTAGTACTGCTCGAGTACTTTACGATGGTAACATTTTTACCCCTCCCAGACCTCTAATTAGCTGGCACCAGGCCAACACTGTCTCCAGGGGGCCGCGCAGACGCCTTTATACCCATATTATGTAGGGGCGCTATCGCGCCCCTACATAATTAACAAATAAACAATAAAAAGTTCAGAAAGATTTGAATGATATAAAAGCTCCGCAAACGCACACGCTTAAAAATTCAAAGATTTAAGCGCACTACTGGACTGGAGCGAAAAATCTTAAAAATTCGGTATATATATATATATAAAAGCACTGAAGGAGCGAAACAAATTTGGAAATTGATACAGAGAGACCGGCGCGCACAAAACGGTCTAAAATAAAAATAGAAACCCGCAGCAGTCGCTAAAAACTTTGTTTTCTTGTTTTGTAGTCTTATGCTCCGGAAATGGCTCAATTTTTGCTTTCTTCTCAAAAACTTCGGGAGAGGATCGGACAAAAAGGGAGGAACCCACAAAACCCCTCCCCTGGGTGCTCCCATGCCGTGAGGCCTTACGAAGAGTGTCAAAACAAGCCATAAAACATCTCTCTAGCCCTTAGGGTTGGTGAGAAATTTTCCATCAAACCGCTGGGAAAAACTAAAAACTCAATGCGGGAAAAACCCATTGGCGGTAATCCAGCCGCTGGAAGCATGCCAGAACAGTTTTGACTATGTACATATATACACCACTCGAAAGAGCGGGACATTTGAGCCGCGCTGTATGTACATTTTCTGAATTATTGCTCAGAGCCGCGTAACAGCAAGTCAATCCGGGATTCCTTTCTGTGGGTTATAATCTCATCCCCACGCCCAGCCGGGCATCCCCTCAAAAATGCGAGAGCATACCGACCTGGCCACAGGAAATAGAAGCACACTACCAAATAATCTCAGCACGTGGAAGCCAGGTAGGCTTAAAGAAGAGTGTGGCACACCCACACGCCCGTGAAACCTGGTGAGTGCAATTTTATTCCTTATTAAGTACTTTATCCTTTATCCCACAAATTTGTCTAAACTCCCATTTTAAACATAATATTCGCGCCAAATTTGATGGGCTAGTTTTAATTCTTTTCAATATTTCAAAGAATATATACTTTACAAAAAATCCCCAATAAAAACAGACTCACCTGTTCCTCCCTTTTCTGTTTTCGAAGTTGAACACCTTCTTCCTCACGCCTTCTTCTCATTTCATCAAAGCTGGAAATCCCCTTATTCTTGTAACGCAACAATCCCGGAGGGACATTGCTACCCGACGTCTCACTCGGCATACCAAACGAAAATTGTATATATATTAGTAGCAGTATATATACTAGAAATAAGCAGAAATTACGGTCACAAATATTTATATATGTAGGCATAAAGGTATATATATATATATACGAAACGAAGATTTGGGGTCTGGCTAGTATATACGTGAAATATTTATAAATATATATATATATATATATATATATATATATATATATATAAATTAGTGTGGGGGCGACTACAATCGACGAACCCTCGTGCCGACGCAGTACAGGGAGAGCCAAAAGTTGGGGGGAGGTATTCAAAAATACCGGGGGTGTAAAGAGGGTCGCAAATTTTTGGGGTGGAGGGCTGATTATACGAATATTACAATAATATCGAAATTTTGATTATACAGGCAGCTAGGACTAGGCATAAGCTTTATAATGAGCTATAGATCACCTCTCTAGGGTGTGCCGTTAGCGAGAACAATTGCAGTCCTCGTGCGCACCAATTTTGGAAAAGTAGGAATAAAAGTAGGAATTTTCTTCAAAAAAAGTAGGAAAAAGTAGGAACAAAAAGTAGGAATTTTGCAAAAAAGTAGGAATTTTAAAGTAGAAATTTTGCCTAAAATTATGAGTTTTAACATAGGTAATTGTTGAAGTTAGTTAGTAACTTGATTGGGCTAGCCCTTGATAGTGTTAAATGCACTCTATTTTAGAAAACCCCGATCTATGCACTTTGACGTTTAACCGAAAAAACGGAAAGGCATCAAAGCAATTGATTTCTATGTGATATTATTATTATTATTACATTATTTCAATACGATAATTACACATTGCTTGAAAAAATTAATTTCCGATAATGCTCCATTCCAGTATCTTTAAATTTACGCATACACATTTTTTGTACATAAATTAGTCTATTAAATTCTCAAAATTCGCTAAATTTTCGTGTCCCAGAAGCAGGATTAGGACCAACCAAACCCTCTTCCACATCTCACATCTGACCGCTTCACCCAAATTCCTTGAACCGCATAACATTATTCTACTCATATGACGGACCTATATATACATATAATTGTTTTTTGTTTAACCTTAACCAAATTTAACTGTCTGTTCATTTTTAAAATTTGTTCGTTTCCAAGAAATGCGTTCTAAAGAACACAATTTTGGAACAAAAACTGGGCAGTTGACGCTTTTCAAGCCAAGCTGACGAGAAAAGCTTAACATCAACCCAAGGTATTCAAGTAAAATACTTCCAAAATCCAACCAGATCTTTAAAATTAAAATCTAAGTCCCGCGAAGCCTGAAATCTTCAAAAATAGTGGGAAAAATCTTCGGGCTGAAATGTGTCGGCTCTTACTATGCTACAGTACACAAAGCTATCTGCAAGAATAATAAACTTACCGGGCAAAAATCAAAAGCAAAATTTAAAAATTTCAAGTTGATTATTTTTGGATTCTGGTTATTTAAATTTGTTGTTGTGTTTGCTGCATTAGACATCACAATGTGATGCTCATCACCCGACGGTGCAAAGAGTTAGCCAGGAAACTGGCCGCGTATGGTTGGTCAAAAACAACTCAACCAAGCTGCCAGAAGGAGTCTCAAAGCCTGGTCGACATCACGACGGCTGACGTCTAATCCTTTTCAGAAAATGCTCCGTCGGCGTCGGCGTTGCCATATTTGGCGGCTAGCCCGAGAAGCAGCACACAGCACAAGTCTTCCATGCAAAAACAGCGGCATGGCAGCCTTTGCACCAAAGGAAGACAAGCTCCAAGTATGCTGTTCTATGATATAGCCTACACGGGTGGAAGCACAGCGGTTGCGATGCGAAACTGCCTTAAAATTAGAACTGTGCAAGCATTATGGCAATTTTCAGCACAATATACGCAGCCCTCTTCTTTTAGACTTGCCCTTCATAAAGCACTACCAGAAGTATACATAATTCTAGCAAGAGACTATAAAAACTCAACGTTAAACATATAAACGGAGAGCAGTTCTGAACAAAACGGACTAGCCTAGTCTTGTTTCGCAAACACATGTAACGGCCTGCAGAACAAAAAATGTTCTAAGAGTGTACCTTTTCAGCGAGTAAGGTAAGCATTAAAATCAAACTTTCCGCGCCCCAGGCGCGAAATTTTCGTAAAATTAAGCAGAAAACTAAAGTTAATAAATAATAAAATTTACCAGCCTAGGAAAAAAGTAGGAAAAAGTAGGAATTTTTGGCCTCAAGTAGGAAAAAAGTAGGAATCTGGAAAAAAGTAGGAAAAAAGTAGGAAAAGTAGGAACCGCACGAGCACTGCAATTGTCCCTAACTGGCGGAAAAACCCTTATGCGGGGAAAACCCCACCCCGAAAATATTTTGGCAAGTTGCCAGTAGCCCTAACAGGTTGTACACCTATGGTACACCATAGGTGTGGCTGGGCAAAAAATCTGGGGTGGGAGGCGGGGGCATAGGTGTGACAACGGGGATTTGGGGTGGGAGGCCCCCTCCCCCGCAATTTTGGGGGGCCTTTCTAGACAGGCATTTTTAGTGGGGGGGGGGGGTAGCATAGATGTAATTGGTGGGTTTGGGGCCGAAGGCGCGAAAATTGGCGGAAAATTGGACAAAAATTTGGCATTTTTAGGGTACATTTTGCAAAATTTTTCAAAAAAGTGAACTTTTGGCTTAACATGTTTATTATTGCGAGAAATATATACACGTTTATAGCAGTTTTATGGACTTCGAAACTCAACATTGAACTTATTCACTTATTCAGGACACGAAACATGCTGGCAATCAAGTTTTCGAGTTTAAATATGTACACTGTCTAATGTCAAAATGTTAATGATTTCATGTTTTTCGACATTAGCAATGGCTGGAAATGCAATTTTTGGCATAAAAACTTAAAAATTTTGGGGGGGTTTGGGGGGGGGGTCGTGGAGGTCTAAAAATGCCCCCCCCCAAAAATTGCGGGGGAGGGGCCCCGCCACCAAATCCCCGTTACACCTAGGGACCCCCCCACTTTTCGATAAGCCCCCCTTCTTTTGGGGGTCGCCCAGAAGTGTCGAAAAATAAAGTTTTGAGGTCAAATTTTCAAAAATTTTCTCAATGTTTAGCTAGTTTATGGACTTATATATAAGTTAATTTTAAGCTTAAAAACGGCAATTTTTGCGTTTTTACCTTAACAATGCTAATTTTTCGCTAAAACTTTAGGTGCGTAGATGTACCTTGGGCTCGCCCCCCCCCCCCAATTTCAAAACCCTACAAAATGCCAGTTTAGACCCCCCCAAGCCCTAACTGGCTTTTTCCTAGGCAAAAATTTCTGGGGGGGGGGGAAGTCTGGGGGGGGGTCCCCCCCCCCGGTCTGGGGGGGGGGCTCGGATTTCTGGGGGGGGGAAGAAAATTTTTTAGAAAAATGTCTAAAAATAGCTATTTTTTGCTGCTGAGTTAAAAAATAGACTATTTTTGACTTAAATTTAAGCTTAAAATAGCTAAAAAATGCTTAAAAATGGGTAAAAATCCGGCGAAGCCGGAAAAATTTTTCAAAATTTACCCTCAAAACCCTATTTTTCCGGGCACTTCAGGGGGGGGGGGGGGGGGGTTCTGGGGGGGGGGGAAGGCCCGAATCCTGGGGGGGGGGGGTGATTCTGGGGGGGGGGCGACCCAAGTCTGGGGGGGGGGAACAAATTTCTGGGGGGGCCCCCCCCCCCCCCCCCCTGTAGGAAAAAGCCAGCCCTAACCCCACCCAACGACCCAACCCCCAAACCCAAGTTTTTTATGCTAAAAATCGCATTTTCAGCCTAGGTGTGGCTGGGGTAAAAAGTGGGGGTGGGGGTGAAAAAGTAGGGAGGGCGGTTTGGCAAAAAAAGGGGGTGGGGGCAATTCTGTGTTTTTTATTTGCTCAAAAAAGTGTGCAATGACACACTTTTTTCCTGAAATGAGCAAAAAATTTTGGGCTTGTGCGCACCCTTGCACAGTTTTTCCAGGGTCAGAAAAAAGAAATTACTAAGATTATTCACTGAAAATGTTCATGAAATTTGCTCGTGGGTGGCCCAGACGCAGTTACCTGCAGTCATAGCTATTATCTTTTGAAATCGAACTTTAACTACGTATATGACTACAGGGACTGGAGGATATGCAACTCATTGCAAATTCATATTCTCATTATATATATTCTTTGAGTATTTGAGTACACTATCACCGGAAAAACTTTTTCTGTTGCCTTTATTTTTCAACTTTCTGCTTTGGGTAGTGGACTTTTTGGCATTTTCATAAAATGTGGCAGCTTCTGAGGGCTCCGATTCCCTTGTATGGCTTGTTGATTTATATATGCGCCAATCAGGCTATTCAGTTTTTAGTATATTTGATGTAAGACATAAGCTGTCGTTCTGAACATTCTAAAAATGTCTATCATTCAATTGCAAATATGTATTCACCTGTATTCACCTGTCCCCGCGAATGCGGGGGGCCGTTGCTATGGCTACTGCTTTTTAGCAAATATGTATATACGTACCTAATCGTGATTTAAACTAAATTATAGTATTTTCGGCTATGCGCACCTTGTTAACGAATTGCGCAAAAAATTTAGAGGCAGTGAGCACAAGAGAGCAAAAGTGATTGAGCAAATCAAAAACACTGCCCCCACCTCCCATAGGCATAGGTGTACCTGCACACGAAGCCCATTTCTAGAAAACAATTAGAAAATAAAATTTTTTCTAATTGTTTTCTACAGTTATGAAATTTTTTCTAATTGTTTTGCTAGTGTAGAAAACAATTAGAAAACAATATTCAAACAGTTTTCTAATTATTTTCAAATGCGATTTTTGGCATAAAAAGTTTTTGGGGGGAGGGTTGGGGGTTCTTAGGGGTCTCCAGAAAAAGTTGGGAGCCTCCCCCACCCCAAATCTCCGTTAGACCTATGGAATTGGCGTATAATTTTTTGTAAATGGAAATTGTAGCGGGCGAAACTTTATACTTTTAGATGTAATATCCAAAGTGTATGATATATTAAAAAGTTATGCACACTGCAAAATTCTCTGAAATCTGTTTTGGGGCTCATAGCTCCAACCCTTGATCCAGGAGGCGGGTGGGTTTTTCCCAAAAAAAGGTGGTGGGTTGGGTTTCCCCCCCATGGCTATTACGTAGATATATATTGGTTTCGGCCCTCGATTTTGGAAAATAGTTAGAAAACAATTTAGAAAACAATTAGAAAATTATTAAAAATTTTTCTAACTGTTTTCTAGAAATGGGCTTCGTGCGCTGGGGGGCCCTGGGGCCCTCCTCCCAAATGGAAAAGTGCCGACCCCACCCTCGAAATTTTGTAGGTAGAACCCACCCCCAATTGGCCAAATCCCAGACCCCACCCACCCAAATTTGCGAGACCCAGACCCCACCCTCAAAATCTTGAAAATTTTGCCTCAAAATTAGTAAAAATTCGATATTTTTTGGAAAAATTCGACATTTTTGCAAAAAATCCAAGTTTTTTCGAATAAATGAGCAAAAACGAAGAAATATTGCTGGTTTTTAGTTGTAAATAACGTTTTTTAGCAAATTTTACGAATTTTTTCTAAATTTTTGCCCAAAAAATTTTACACCCCCCCCCAAATTTGATTTTTCCGGACCCCACCCCACCATAGGTGTAACGGGGATTTGGGTTGGGATGCCCCCTCCCCCGGAATTTTGGGGGCCCCCCTTTTTAGACCCCCCAACAACCCCCCCCCACGACACCACCCCAAACCTCCCCCAAAAAAATTTTTCTATTTTTATGACAAAAATCGCATTTTCAGCCATTGCTAATGCCGAAAGAAAAACATGAAATCATTAACCCTTTAACGCCCAGACTTAAAATTTTTGAGCTAGCCTAATAACTTTTATGGTACATTAACGCCCTTGGCCCAAAACCTCCGAAACAGCAAATTTTTTCTGATCGATCGATTTCTGCTGATCACGTGATCGGTTTTGTAATGTAAAGTACACTCGACTCGACTCGACTCAAAACAAATAAGCAACAAGGTCCTCAGTTATTTGCTAAAATTTGCTAGCTTAAAGGCTTGGCCTAGGTAAGAAAGGCCAAGCTATAAAGGAACGGTTTCTACGTAACTTTAAACAAGTAGGCTCCAAAAGGGGCAGTATTCCTTTGTCGACCTTTTCTTTATTCAATTGCGAAATTGTTTTTGGTGGAAGCGCTTTAAGCGCTGGAAGCTCCAGGTTTAGTTTACAATTTCACTTGAGTTCCCTCATTAGGGAGAGCAGTCCTATGCTTGCCATTCTGAGCTGAACTTGTGATGTCCAGGTCAGGCTAGTACTTTATCTAATTCCCTAATGCACCTATGTGTAGCTCCCAAGCTACACTGGTGCTCAAAAATCTGCAACCGTTTAGATTGCTGACAGCCGAAGACTGCGAGACGTCTCTCAGTACTGCTGCTTAAATAGGTTCTAAACCCTAATTTGCATAATCCGATTGCAAAAACTCTGACCTAAGCTAGCCCTGTGTTGAAGATAGGACTTCTGAATGGAGAAATGACGCACACTACACTAAACATACAAGTTTCCATTTTATACATTCCTGCTCCAGCAGGAATAAAAATGTCAAGTGCACTCTACCGTGGGCGTTAAAGGGTTAAGTAATTTTAACATTAGACAGTGTTTTTAAACTCGAAAACTTGATTGCCAACATGTTTCCGAGTCCAGAATCAGGTCAATATTGAGTCTAGAAGTCCATAAAACCGTTATAAACATGTATTTCTCGCGATAATAAACACGTTAAGCCAAAACTTTCGACTTTTTTAAAAATTTTGATAATTTACCCTAAAAATGCCCCATTTTTGGCCCAATTTTCGCGCCTTCGCCGGCGCGACTACCTCCCCCCCTAGTTGGGCGGGGGGGGGTTGGAAAAATGGCTGGGGGGTTTGACCCCCAAACCCCCCCCAAATTACACCTATGCCCCACCCCAAAACGGCTGACCCCACCCACTCTAATTTCGGCTACCCCCTCCCCCAATCGTTTCTCAAGGTACACCTATGCCCATAGGTGTAACGAAGATTTGGGGTAGGGGAGGCTGGCTTCCCCCCCACAACTTTCTGAGTCCAGAATAAGGTCAATATTGAGTCTTGAAGTCCATAAAACCGTTATAAACATGTATTTCTCGCGATAATAAACACGTTAAGCCAAAACTTTCGACTCTTTTAAAAATTTTGCCATATTTACCCTGAAAACGCCCCAGTTTTGGCCCAATTTTCGTGCCTAACCGCCGCCCCCCCACGGTGGGGGGGGGGGGGGGGGGGGGGCCCCCCCCCCGGGGGGGGGGGGGCGGCCCCCCCCCCAAATTTCTGTGGGGGGGGGGGGGTTTGGAAAAATGGCTGGGGGCACGCATGGGCAACGCCTACACCACGCCTACACCGGTGTAGGCTGGACCCACGCACCCACGCAAGGCAAAATGAAGGACCCACGCAGAGGCAAGGCGCGCGAAGCGCGCTGTCGAAATACCCACGCAGATAAAAGGTGCACGGAGCGCGCCGTCGAAATACCCACGCACACGCAGAACGCGCGCTGTCAAATCACCCACGCAGACCCAATTTTATGAAAATAGTTCGCGCCTGCGGCGCTTTTCTATCTCGGTTTTTAAAAATTTTCTCGCCTCCGGCGCTTTTCTATTTAGCTTTTTAAAATTTTTCGGGCGTGCGGCGCTTTCTAACTGAATTTAAAATTGTTCTCGCCTGCGGCGCTATTATGTATTAACTTTGACAACTTTTGCAGCTTTTTATTCAAACCTTTTTTCAAGCTTTCCAATACATATTTTGCCATTATGTCAAAGATTTTCTCAATTGTTATTGAAATCTTTTAAATATTTGCATTACAGCTTTTTCTCAAAATTTCAAGAATTTTCTCAATTTCTGGGGGGCTCCGCCCCACAGACCGTCGTGTCGGCTAGCGAATAGTACTAAATCTCGTCATTTTTGCTGCTCCCAAAATGAAATACGTGTCAGACGAAAGGAAAAAATTTTTTCCGGCTCGACCCCCATCTTTTCAGAACCCTGGCGGGTGCACCCCTGCTTGCAGATGGATGTAATTAAATTTGAACTTTAAAGATTTTTGCCTTGCGAAAGTTTAATGTACTTGTTCATCAAATTGAATTTACTTCTCCTGTATTTAAATGAATTCTTCTGTCTGTAATTAAACAATAAATAAATAAATAACAAATTCTGCGTGCGTGCGCGTACCCGTATACAAGTAACAAAAATGCTCCGCACAAAAGGGGATAATATGTGTGTTGGGCCTATGTCTAGCCTTTAAATTCCGGTTGAGAAAGGCATATATAAATCCGACACCGCTAAAGTTGCTCAGCTCACTTAGGGCTTTCATTTGATACCAAATTTTACCACTTTTGAAAAATTTTATTTTTGACCCAAAATCGCCGGCACTTATGTAGATGGGGGGGACAAAAATTTTGCCTTGGTCCCCCCTTATGATTCGAAAAAATTTTTTGTCTCCGATTTGGCTGAGAAGTTGCCCCTAGGGTAAGTCGAGGTCGCTGATTTCAAAAATCGAATCGAGAGATCGATCCGATGAATCGATCGATCAGTAGAATCGATCGATCAAAATCGATCAAAAAATTTTTTGTCTCCGATTTTCGCGAAAAGTCGCCTATAGGGTAATTCGGGGGCGCTGATTCCGAATCTACAATCGAAATTTCATAAAAATCGATCCTGCGCTCGGAAAAATCGATTTTCATCGATTTTTCGAAAATTCGTCAATAAGTCGATTTTTACAGCTCGGATGTAATTTTCGACTGCATATTGGTATTCAGCGCCCCAAAATTACCCTATAGACGACTTTTCGCGAAAATCGGAGACAAAATTTTTGATCGATTTTGATCGATCGATTCTACTGATCGATCGATTCATCGGATCGATCTATCGATTCGATTTTTGAAATCAGCGACCTCGACTTACCCTAGGGGCAACTTCTCAGCCAAATCGGAAACAAAAAATTTTTTTCGAATCATAAGGGGGGACCAAGGCAAAATTTTTGTCCCCCCCATCTACATAAGTGCCAAATCGCCTAAGTCCTCACCACACCCCACGACAGCACTCTACAGCCACTTTGGATACGCAGTTCTATGACAAAAGTTCTTCAGCTCACTTAGGGCTTTCATTTGATACCAAATTTGACCACTTTTGAAAAATTTTATTTTTGACCCAAAATCGCCTAAGTCCCCACCCCACCCCACGACAGCACTCTACAGCCACTTTGGGCATAGCCCTTTAGTTTGGCGGTGGCCCACCGCTGCAGATCACGTGAAAGCGGCGAACATTATGTACAATACAACCATCAAATAGGAGAAACCGGAAAAAAACATCGCCGCCATAACCGGTCCGGGGCGCAACTTTTTAACGGTAAGTGATACGGGGCTGAAACTTCACAGACATACTAAACTCGATGTGCTCTACAATTTGCGCATAAAATCTGCGCAGGATTTTGCGCAGCTTATTTTACACTGTCTCCAGCCACTTTTCACACATATATATTATAGGGGTCGCTGCCGCGACCCCTATGAAAAAATGGTTCGAAGCAAATTTTCAGGGGTAGCACCCCCCCCCACCAAACGTTAAAGGACCCACGCACGACAAAAATCTGGTGTAGGCTAACCCATTTGACCTTGCCCATGTATGGCTGGGGGGCATAGGTGTACCTTGAGAAAACGTTGGGGGAGGGGGTAGCCGAAATTAGGGTGGGTGGGGTCAGCCGTTTTGAGGTGGGGTGGGGTCCGGAAAAATCGAATTTGGGGGGGGATAAAAAAATTTTTGGTCAAAAATTTAGAAAAAATTCGCAAATGTGCTAAAAAAGCGTTATTTCCAACTTAAAAATCAAAAATATCTCTTCATTTTTGCTCATTTATTCGAAAAAACTTGGATTTTTTGCAAAAATTTCGAATTTCTCCAAAAAATTTCGAATTTTTACTAATTTTGAGGCAAAATTTTCAAAATTCTGAGGGTGGGGTCTGGCAAATTTGGGTGGGTGGGGTCTGGGAATTGGCCATTTGGGGGTGGGGTCTGCCTCCAAAATTTCAAGGGTGGGGTCGGCACTTTTCCATTTGGGGGGAGGGGTTCCCCCCCACCCCCCCCCCCCAGGTACACCTATGCTGGGGGGTTCCCAATTACACCTATGCACCCCACCCCAAAACGGCTGACTCCACCCACTCCAATTTCGGCTACCCCCTCCCCCAATCGTTTCTCAAGGTACACCTATGCCCATAGGTGTAACGGAACGGAGATTTGGGGTAGGGGAGGCTGGCTCCCCCCCCACAACCTTTTCTGGGGGGGGGGGCTCTGAAGACCCCGCCAACCCCCCGGGACTAGGGTATGCAACTCATTGCAAATTCATATTCTCATTATATATATTCTCTGAGTATTGGAGTACACTATCACCGGAAAAACTTTTTCTGTTGCCTTTATTTTTCAACTTTCTGCTTAGGGTAGTGGGCTTTTTGGTATTTTCATAGAATTTGGCAGCTTCTGAGGGCTCCGATTCCCTTGTATGGCTTGTTGATTTATATATGCGCCAATCAGGCTATTCAGTTTTTAGTATATTTGATGTAAGACATAAGCTGTCGTTCTGAACATTCTAAAAATGTCATTCAATTGCAAATATGTATATACGTAATCGTAATTTAAACTAAATTATAGTATTTTCGGCTATGCGCACCTTGTTAACGAACATTTTCATTTTAATCGTAATTTTTACACCTCCCTCCCCCCCCCCCCAAATTCGATTTTTCCGAACCCCACCCCACCATAGGTGTAACGGGGATTTGAGTTGGGGGGCCCCTTTTTAGCCCCCTCCCCACGACCGTGCCCCCCCCCCCAAACCTCCCCGAAAAAATTTTTCTATTTTTATGAGAAAAATCGCATTTTCAGCCATTGCTAATGCCGAATAACATGAAATCATTAAGTAATTTTAACATTAGACAGTGTTTCTAAACTCGACATCTTGATTGCCAACATGTTTCTGACATGTCCTGACTCTGACGCAGGACTCTTCCCTGCCGTTGTTGGCCGCTGAACTTGACCGTTATCACATCGACATATGCTGCCTTCAAGAGGTTAGGAGGCCTGGTTCTGGCTTCACCTCCTTAGGTTCCGATTGGACTCTATACTACTGCGGACGTGACGACGAGCGGAGAGAACAGGGCGTAGGAATTGCAATCAGAAAATGGCTCTCCCATGACCTAACTATTACAACGGTCAATGAAAGAATCATGGTCGCCCACCTGGCCACAAAACCGCTACCTCTATCCGTGGTAGCGACTTATGCACCTACTGAGATGGCAGATTCAGCTACCATGGATGCAAGAAAGCGAGGAAAAACGCACCCCCACCATCAGAGACACGGAGGGTAAGGGGGGGCTATTATGATGACCTGTTGCGTGTAATGTCTGAAATACCCCGCTGCCACCTCTGTGTACTGGGTGGTGACCTTAACGCCGAAGTCGGCCCTGATGCCCGCACTTGGGTGGGCACTGCTAGTGCCCAAGGCTGCGGCACTACAAAAGACAATGGCCTACGTTTTCTCAGCTTCTGTGCCGCCACCAAAATCTAAATCGGTAATACTTTCTTCAGGCACAAACCTTCTCACCGTTATACCTGGTACTCAAATACTGGAACCTGCAAAAAGGCCATTGACTTTATTTGTGTATCAGAAAGATTGCGGAGTTCTATGCTGGATGTAAGGGTAAGAAATGGAGCCTCCCTTCCCGGATCTGCTGACCTCTCGCGTCGGCCTGACCACAGATTGGTCGTCTGCCGACTCAAGCTCCGCCTTTCGGCAACCAGCAGGGGCAATGCGTCCAATCGACCCTTTGACCACCTACGTCTAATGGAGCCCCAAATTCGGCAGCAATTTCAACTCACCCTATCAAACAGATTCGCTCAGCTACTCCCATCCGTCACTGAAGACCCAACTGCTGATTGGGTACATTTCAAGCATGGTTTTTTGCGTCAGGGGCTGCGTCATGACGCAAATTGTTTTTCTGTGACGCAACTAAATTTAGCCCTGACGCAACCTTGACGCAGTTAATATTTCTACATTTTCACAAAATTTAAGCATTCTCAAATTTTGGACGACGTCTAATGAGATTCAATTAATCCGTAACATACGCACCTTATAAATATATACCTAATTTAATAACAATATATAATACCTAAATGCCTAATTTAATCTAATTCAGATTTGAGCACCGACATAACTTTTACTCACACTCAGTTTAATGGCATACAGTTAGGAATCACATATTCAAGTCCGTTTCTTCAAAATCGTCCTGAGTTATGTCATAGAAAGCTTCGAGCCTGGCCGCGGCTTCTTCAATTTCTTCTTCAAAGCCTTCGAGAACTTCGCCCAAGTGCTCGGTGCAATCTCTGTGGTCTGGTTGGCACGGCACCACGACCACTTCATCTGATTTCTGTCCTGCGTTGGACCTGGGAACTGAGATCTTATATCGACCCCTGGTCCCAGCAGAAATCCAGGTAGTGTAGGCATCTTCTTAACCAAATTCTGTGTAATCCTTGGCACAAAGTCGCAGTCTGATCAGAGAATCCATAGTCTTCGGCTGAAATAAGATAACATAATTATGTACGTACGTATCTATCTAACATTCATTATTGTTAGTGATGGGCACCACATACTTTCTCATATCCGTATATCCGCCTATTTTGCGTTAACGGATATTCGGTTATCCGCCTATTCAAAACTTAAGTTCACGAAAAGTTTTTAATTTCACAGCTAAAATTCCATTTTTATGTCATTTTTTCGGTTTTTGCGATTTTTGTAACTAATACGTAGCTTCGCCTTTGCATGCACATGTGTACATAAATTAATAAGTATACGAGTATATATGCTTATAGGTACCAACAGACGGTTCCGCAGTCGTGTTTTAATGCGATTTGAGAGAGAAAATCCGCGTTCCACCTCCGCGTTGGACGCATAAAAGCACAAGACAAGTTTCGCTATCGGAGACAAATTGGGAAATCTGTCATCAGTAGCAAGAATGCAAAGGGCAGATTTCCAACTGTAGGCGAACATATGTCCATCAGGCGACAGCACAGCGCACCTGCAAGAGATATATAACGTAATCATCACTAGATTAGATTATTAAGTTAGATAATTTCGGCAATCAATCCTTAGCTGGTTGCTGAACGAGTGTCTGGGCAGGGGAATAGGCTATGTGGAGCTGGACCTCCTTTCCGTAAGCAACCTCCTCCTATAGTAAAGGCAACATTATAGCTAACATAGGTATATTGCGAAGTGGGAACTAACCTGAAATAGATCCATTCATTGACTGAAGCTTCAGCATCTGTAGTTATTATCTTTTCATAATGACTGACCAGCTTCTTATCTGTGCCTCTCCATAGCTGGGATCAGAGCTGTCATACTCTGATGGATTGAAGATGGCACTACTTCGCAGGATTTTGTGCTTATCTGTCAATCTTTGATCCAGGCACTCGACCACGGTTGTCACCAGTGAGCTTATCTTTTCCTGGGCCAATTTCTCCGCATTGGGCATTGAATCCTTTTCAGATATCAAGATTTGACCTGATGATATCATATCCTTACATTTCTTGGCGGTAGGGCCGTCCAGGAAATTGTTGATATATCTAAAGGATGTTAAAGTTGTCACTTGGCGAACTAGAGAACAGTCACTAGATACAATGTTTTACAAAAGTGCGTATCGAAGTATATGCATTAACAAGTGAGAAGTGCATTAACAGTGCATTAACAGTGAGAAGATTAACATGCAACATTGCACATTTACACACCGTACAGTAATGCTTACGTACGTACAGTTTGTATCTATGTAAATTATATAACTGATCGTTGTTGCAGAGTGGTGATAGCTGCAGCCTTTTTGACCTCGAAGGGATGAAGGTCTTTTTTCTGTAGCAGCCGATTGAGAATATCCAACTGGCTCAGCAGGTCGGCCATGTGGTGGATTAGGATCACAAATTCGGCAGAAATGGCCTTTTTGTATAAGCCTTTGGCCGTCACTTCAGAATTCGTCATGTGCTGCAGATATTGCTGCACAACTGGAAGATCACGAACCAGTGCAGATATGACCGCGCTTCGAGAAAGCCACCGGATATCAATGATTCTTCCAATGTGGACATAGTCAAGTGCGGAGGCTTCTGCCAGAATCTTTATCCCCGTCGAGTGCCTATGGGTGGCCAAATAGTTGATGAATTCCCTGATCGAAGAGTCAAGCTTCTGAAAATAATTGTGGCCGGCGAAGGCATCTTTAATGGCTAAAGCTTCACGATGAGCAACACAGTGGAAACTGACCAGATGAGGAATGTTGAGCTGCTCCTTCAGCTTCTGGCAAACTCCATTCTTTCGCCCCAGCATCACAGAGGCCCCGTCAGATGTGAACATTACCAGTTTCTGAGTGTCAATTTTTCTGGTTTTGGGGTAATTGATGATGGCTTCAGCAATAGAATCAGCGTCACAGGCGGTCAGTTCAATGGCAGCCAGGAATGACACTTTCGTCTGCTGTTCAGGCATCACCAGCTATCGAACATACAGTAGGATCAGTTTCGTCTGAGCAAGAGTCTATAATAGGAAGAGTAGGACACTCAGCCCTTCCTAATGTTTTAAGCTTGCAATATGCTCGAAACATTAAGGCAAAAATCTCGGGGGGGCTTCTTAGCGTGTAAACATAGCACGCTGACATTTTTCAAAAACGGGCGTTTTCGGTAAATTAACTACAATAACTTGAGCTAGGAAAGTCGTACAGCGATAATTTTTATATCATTATGTTGCGTAGAATGTGATCGTTTCAATGATATAAAAATTATATAGTTCTCTAGTGATATCCGTACGAATCTGGCAACTACGTGAACACAGTTTGTAGAGAAATGATGAAATTCATTAAATCTTCTTGAATAGAGTTTTAATCCAGAATAGTACATAGAACTATATAATTTTTATATCATTAAAACAATCCATTTACTGGCATAATGATATAAAAACTATCACTGGACATTTCTAGCTCCAGTTAGTTGAAAACAATTTACCGAAAACACTACATTTTCGAAAAATTTCGCGTGCTATGTTTACACTAAAGCCCCCCAAGATTTTTGGCCTTAATGTTGGGATATTGCAAGCTTAAACAGTAGGAAGAGCTGGAGTCCTACTCTTCCTATTATAAACTCTTGGTCTGAGTGATATCCGTCGATTCGTCTACGTGAAGGCACATAGAGTAGTATGAGTTTATACACGAGCCAGGCATTTATTTACCTCAAATAGTACAGGCTGAAATTTTTGTGTAAGAATTAATTAATATGTTGCTTCAATCATGAATAAAACGGCAAAAAATTGAACTCTCAATGGACAAATTTTGAGAATGCTTAGAAACAGATTGATTTGTGAAACTAAGGCATCATTCTTTAAATGACAAAGAAAAAGTCAGGTTGTAGTAGTAGGGATACCGAAGATTTTTATATCAGTGAATACAGCGCATTCTAGTGAACCAGATAAACTGAAATGACTAAAATCAATTAGTTTGAATAAAATCACCACTATAACGCAAATAATCAGTGAGCAAATACTGATAGCTATTTACCGACAAGCTATAACTAAACAGTAATCAGTAAAATGCTTTATGCAGCACTTACTGATAATCAAGTGATTATTTCACTGATAATTTAATTAATTAATCAATCATTGATGATTACTGATGGTAATCAGTAAACTTTACGTGCAACAGAATTTACTGACTTCTGATTACTGATTAATCAGTAATCAGTGTTTTATGCAACGGGGCCTTGGGGATCCCCATCGGCTTTTTCATGGGGCTTCTGTTCATACGATGGGACAATCCCCAGATGATGCTTACTATAGATAGCGCATTGTCTATTATTTGTTACTACTAATACCAAGAGTACATAATAACTAAGAGTGTGACAAGCGGAACGTTCTTAGTTGTCAGGCTATCGCCTACGTTCTAAAGAACGCTGTCTGATACTTGTCACACTCGAAGGGGCATTTATAGTCGCGAACGTATACAGACGCGCGTGGACGTTTCAGATTGTAACATGCTGTTTTAACCGTTTAAAAATAAATGTAGCATGTTCATGCTCACGAACGCATGCAGACGCTTACGAACGCGCGTCGACGCCTGCTTGCGTCTGGAACTATGAATGCACCTCTACGAATTCATGCTTGCGAACGCATGCAGAAGCTTACGTACGCATTGCGACAGGAACTATGAATGCAGGTTTAATTATTATTTACTCTTGCTAATACGAACGAATAGAATTACTTTTTTCCTAGATAGAATTAATTTTCCTAGAATTAATAGTTTTCCAACAATTTGATCAGTAATCATAATATTCATTCCAAATATCATTATTCTTTATCAAAAATTATCAACGAAAAATTGTTAACAACAGTAAATTACTGGATTAAACTCGTGATAGCTACGATGAAAACATATTTATAAGAATTTATTCTGGATTTATACGTTTAGCCCATTGGTACTATACATAGTTATTATTTACCTTTTTTTAGTTTGACAATAATTTTCTGTAGTTTTTTGTTTTTCATTTTTGAAAACGTGTTATAGTACTTTTGTGCTTCTTCGTTTATAACAAATAATCAAGCCTGCGAAATGGAACTATACCCATTTTTTGTTGCAGACGATATATTGGGAACGAATTCAAACTTTAGGTGGTGGTATTATTTCCCGTATTGTGGACGTGATAACTTTCCCGAAAGTAGTCCAAAACTATCATAAGGTGGTAGTACCACTAGCGGGGTATTCGACCTAATCTTAATTTTAAATGAAGTAAACATGACGAAAGTATTAGTGAAACACGTTTGGTTGGCAGGCTATCTTTGCATAAAATTTTCTAGTCA
The DNA here is from genome assembly GCA_030248195.1 of Trissonchulus latispiculum. Classification (NCBI taxonomy): domain Eukaryota; kingdom Metazoa; phylum Nematoda; class Enoplea; order Enoplida; family Ironidae; genus Trissonchulus; species Trissonchulus latispiculum. The sequence goes on from JASAND010015846.1 coordinate 22,760, forward strand.
GAGAGTGCATAATTGGCTAGCTGCCATCATGGCTTTGGGAATGCGCAAATTATCAAAATTTTATTATTCTAAATTTGAATTTGCCATGTGGAAGAGCAGAAAAACAGCTTTAAAATGAAGAGCATATCTCTTCTGTACTTGGTTTCTGTCAAAAGTTACAGATTGTTTTACATACGGCTGACTTACGTTGACCGTTTGTACCTGCAATGTAAAGTAAAAGCATTTTATACAAAAATTAATTCTATTGGGCTTTAAAGTTTGTTAGTTTGTTACTTATGTGTATTATTTAGCAATGAACACTATGCAACTGATTAAAAGCATTAGCTAATTCCTAAAACCAAGGCAAACAATGAAAAGTTGCGAATTCTTTGTTTTTGATTTCTCGTCACTGCTTCAACAAAACCTGATCAAATTTTCCAGATATGTTTTATATCCCCATACGCTCAGGCCGTTTTCTTTGCTTTTGAAAAAACACAGTAGTGGGCAAGATATATATAGAATTTACAATATTTCAAAATAAGCTAAAAAATCGAAAATGCACTTTTACGAAAAACAAAAAATCGGCCTGAGCGTATGTATTAATAAAGCTTAAATGCAAAATTTCAAATGAATTCGTCTAGGGAGATATTTAATTTCCAAACTATTAATACATTTCCTTTGGTGTACAGAGGAAACCAGCCCTCACAGCGTTGCATGCAAGACCTCCATCACTTTGGCGCCCCCAAATGCGTGACCAAACGATTGACTAGTGTCAGTCGTTTGGTCACGTTTTATCAAGTGTGCTCCACGATAAAGTTTCGTTTGTTCAGGGCTACGTAAAGAGAAATATCCGAAATATTGCACCAATGAGCTAACTTTATGCCAGCCCCCCCCCCCAATTTAATGTCTTGACAAACTATTAATGTCATTATAAAGCTGACGTTTGATCGCATATAAA